>JAQZBX010071083.1:0-15312 GCA_029593785.1 Cabassous unicinctus | reverse complement strand
TGGGACCTCAGCATGTGAGGCTGGGCTGATGTCATGAGATGGGGGTGCCCAGGGAGAGGGATGTGGGGTTCAGGGGCTGACACAGCCCACTGGTACCCTGAGGGTGCTTCTCAGCACCGCTCAGGCTGTGACGTTCCTGCCAGGCTTTCTCTGACCACATTCCACAGAACATCGGTGGGTATCAAACAAGGGGTTCCATGGTCAAACGAGTTTGGGAACCACTGGGTCCCATGGCGCCTACTGATCTCCTTTGCTGTAAGGGCCTCAAGTTGGCCCCACTTTCCCAACCTTATCTGGCAGTGCCAGGAGAGCTCTGGGGCCCGAGGTCCCTCAGAACCTGTTTTGGGAAACAGTGGGGCTGAGGTCCCTCGGAGGGCCGGTGGGGAAACCTGTGGGCTTCTTGGCCAGCTCCCCAGGGATGGGTGGGCTACCCCAACCCCATCCCTGCACCCACGGGGACCCTGGTTGGCGGAAGGACCCTGGCTTCTTCCCAGCGGTGTGAACCAATGTGCAAATTTAACCTTTGGATTTATGACTCTATTTCTTTGCAGCAAATGTCACGGGAAATGTCAGGCCAAGGCTGAAGCTGGGTGAGGGGCCCCTTTGAGGAATAGGGGGACGCTGAGTGGTGGGGGCGGCTGCTGAGGGGCCCCTCCTCCAGGGAGCCCTTCCAGATTGCTCCTGGCAGAGCCCGGTTCCCTCTTGGTGCTGTGTCCTGGGTCTGGCCCAGGCTGTTGTGACCTTGGAGAGTTACCTTTGTTTACCTTCTGCCAGGACCCAGATGGGACTGGCTCCGGGATGTGCCAGAACCCTCCCTTCCCCCCACCTCCTGAGTCTGGGCAGCCAAGCTTCAGCCTGTGCAGTGCTAGTGATGGCTTGCTGTGTGACCTTGGGCAGCACCCGCCCCTCTCTGGTCACCAGGTTTTCTTCTGTAATCCAGGCCCTCGACCAGGGGTGGTGTCACCTGCTCAGTGCCATTGTGAGTGGGACGGGCTGGGGCTGAGTGCCAGGGTGGGGGTGGGCTTTGGTGTCCACAGAGGCTCAGTAAAAAAGCCAAGGGGCAGTGAGCGGATTGTGTGTGGGGGGATGGACCCAAGGCCTGCAGGGAGCAGCAGCTCCTTCACTGCTTCCCCTGAACCCGCAGCTCGGCTCCGCTGGGCATCTGGGGCCCCCAGACTCGGCCAGCCCCCTCGTGCCTGTCCCCTGTGCCACCTGCTCCTCCCACCTACACCCGAGCCCAAGGCCCAGGGTTCCCAGCCCCCTCCCTCTACATGGGTCCCAGCACAAGTCCGGGGTTGAGTCTAAGCCTCTCTGTCCTCTCTGGGAGGCAGACCCACACCCAGGACTCCTGGCCTTTCCCTGCCAAATACGTATCTGACTGGGGTGTCCCACCTCCACTCTTCCACTCTTGGGTGGAACCTTGGCCCTTTGGGTTTCATTTGGGCACCCTCTCTGTGCCCTCGCTGTGGGTGGGGGGGTGCCCAGCTCCCCAGTCCTAGCACCCGGCACCCTCATGTCTGTCTCCCCATCCAGTCCAGGGAGCCCATTGTGAGGCAGGGGTCCGGGAGAGGCCGGTGCTGGCATGGACGGGCACGTTCACCCCACCTTCCCGGGCACCGGCTCTGCCCCCCAAGCAGGGCTCCCGGAAGAGGCCAGAGCTGGTGGCCCTTGGGGCTGGCCGCTGGCCACCAGGTGTCGGCCAGACTAGCTGAAGTGGCTGCAGGAGGGCCGCCCCCACTCGGGGCCTCGGATGCACGACGGCACGTGTCCGGAAAGGACTGCAGAGGAGCCGGCCTGCCGGGGTGTCCTCTGTGTGCCGGGAGTGGGCAGGTGCGGCGGTGCCTGGACCTGGGGGTACCTGGGGGGCCTGGGAGGCCTGGGGTCATGGCTGCTTTAGCCCAGGGTCAGCTGAGCGCTGGATGGGCTGGTCGCTCCGCACCCCCAGCCTCGGTGGATGTTATTATGCCCTGAAATCAGGGGGAGGGCTGCCTGGGGGGCAAACTGCCTGGCTCCCGGGGGCCCCTTCCCAGCCAGGCCAGGGCCCACCCAGACCTCTTCCTATGCTGGGCTGGAATTTACTGTTGGCTAGAGGTTTCTGAGCCCTCCATGGGAGATGTGGGTCCCACCTTCCAGGGGCCTCCCCAGATGCCACGTCCTTCTCCTCACTCACCATGCCCCAAAGAGTGATCTAATGAAGGCAATCCAGACATGCAGGGAGCGGGGGTTGGGAGATGTCTGCGGGCCCATGGGTGGGGGATGGGCAGGGGTGGAGCCCCTGTTTGGGCTGCTCCTCTTGTCACCAGCCTTGAGGGGAGGTGGGGGTGGGGGTGGGGGTGGGCGAGCTGAGGTTGTGCTGTCGGCAGGACCAGTGGCTGCGAGTCTGGAGGGCAGGGCTGGCTCTGTGGCGGACCCCTGTTAGTACCCACGGTCTCCACCTCCTAGAGGCCCAGCAAGGGTCCCTGTGCAGCACGGCCTAGAACTCACCGCGGTTCTCCCGCCTTCACTGTAGGGAAACTTCTGGCCCTCAAATTGCTCGGCGCTGCCTTGCAGTACTGGGGGGACGGGGGGGGATGAGGGTGTGGTAGGAGAGGGGTACCCCCACTCCAGGCCCCAGGACAGAGCAGAGTCAGTGGGAGGGTGGGCTCTCTGTCCCCCCTGGTGAGATGGTGGGGGCAGGGGGGGAGGAGAGAATGCCGCTCCCCCAGGCCCAGTGGCAGCAGGCAGCACCCGGTCAGGTCACAGAGGGGGCTGTCAGAGGGGGGTGCTGAGGAGTCCGCTCAAGGTCACATGGGACACACCTGCTTTGCTCTTCTGGTCCCCACCTGTCTGCAAGCCTTGCCACCCCCCCACCAGAGACCCGGGAGTCATCCCCCTCTGACCCCTGCCCTCCCCTGCCCACCCTCCCAGGCTCCCCCACCCCCACCCTCACGCTGGGCCCTCTTTGAGGCTTCAGCTCTCCCTGAGCTGTCCAGCCCTTCCCTGCCATGTCCTCAGCCTCAGCTCGGCCACCACGCGGAGCTCCTCAGAGAGCACAGGGCTGACACAGGGTTGACATTTCCATACACACACCCCCGCCTCCCCAGGGCCCTAGCAGATGGCGGTGAGGGGTGAGGCTGGACCTTGTCCTGCTGCAGCCCGCCGGCCAGGCTCGGTGGGTCTCCTTGGGGCCATCTGAAGAAACAGCAGGGTGGACAGTCATGTCCCCCAAAGCCACGAGCACCATCCCCCCACCCATACCCCATGGGCGTCCTTACCCGCGTGACGGGCTGGCGCCGGGGAGTGGCTATGGGGCCACAGTAACTGAGCCTTGCCAGTGTCCCCTGAGTGGCTCTCCCATACCCAGGCCTGGGGATTGCCCCACCTGACCCCCACCCGGTCTGTGCCACAGTCCGGCCCCTCGGTGTGCCATGGCTGCGCCGTGACGTGTGGTCCTCAACACCGGACCACGTCCAGGCTGTTTTTCTTGCTTCAGCCCCAACTTGTGTCAGGCAGGAGCTGCCACGGGGATAGGTGTGACAAGTGTCTGGCTTCCTGTTTGAAAATTGGCCTAAGAAAAACTCTTCCCCATAAAGATATTCTACGTACATACCTCCCGGATGTCACCGCAAGCACCCATCACAGCGAGACAGATGGTGGCCATAATGGACTCCATCCTTCACCTTCTGCTGGGAGCAGTGGCCTGGCCCTGAGTAGGCCAGTATCCCCCTTGGGGACCTCGCCATCCCCCCCCCAGGCCTGTCACAACAGGGACCAGGGCACACTGCAGGACATCTGTGGGCCTGCCACTCAGGCCACTCCACCTCCAGTTACCCTGGACCTGCCACATGGCCAGACCACCTCTGCTTCTCCCTCCAGTGGAGGTATCACCTCCTCCAGGAAGCCGGCCCTGACCACACACCCCTGGGGGTGCTGCCACCGTCTCCTGCAGGTGGGGCGCTCTGGAAAGTGGGGTCAAGCCAACTGATCACAGGGAGCCTGGCATGGGCATGACTATCCCCATCATGCTGCCTCCAGAGTGGCAGCTGTGATGAGGGTCATTAGGTGTGAGGGAGCCAGCGCTGGAGTGGGTCTGGGGGTGGAAACCTTGGGGCAAGTGGCATGGGTGGGAAGGGGCTGGGGAGGGTCCGGCCTCCTTGGGGGTGGCAGGGGTGGGCTGGGGGAGAAGAGACCACGGAGAGGGTGTGTCTGCTGGGGAGCAGTGCAGGTACCTACATGGGGCCTGCAAGTAAAGGCACAGAGGGGACACAGCGGGAGCCCAGGGCAGGGCTGGGGGGCCGGGGGTCCAGCATTCGGCATTCACCTCTGGAAGGTGGTGAAGGTGGCAGCCCCTGGGGGTGATACAAGGTACCCCAGGGGATGGGCAAGGTCTGGCCATCCCTTCCCTGGCCCCCTGCAAGGAGTGGTCCAGGCTCACTCTCCCTTCCTCAGCCCCCAAATGACAGTGTCTGGGGCAGGGCTGGGGCCAGGGGGTGCTTGTCCAGGCACTTCCAGGTTTGTCACCCCACCTCTGCCTTCCAGGTAGAACAAGTTGGGAGAAGTTGGGAGACCTGCCTGAGCCCCCACCCCCACCCGACAGAGCTGGGGTGAGAATGGCCAGGCAGGGCCCCGGGCTGTGATATGTGATGGGTAGGGCACACCCCATGGGCTGCAATGGCCAGGGGGAGCCCACGGAAGGGGGTGCCCAAGTGGTGGTGGTGGGGGAGGCACATGGAGATTCTGGTGGTCTGCCTTTTGCCCAGAGCTCAGGGCCTGGCCACCCGAGTCCAGCTCCAGCACGTGAAAACAAAACCCAGCAAACCCAAAACACATAGCAAATCCCACTTTTACCTTGCCCTGTTCACTATAGAAAATTTGGAAACAGGCACCCAAGTTTTTTAAGGGAGATGGAATGCCAGGCAGGCTTGGCAGGCGGCTCAGAGAACCTGCTGAGCTCTGGGCTCCCAGCCAGGGGCCTCCTCCCGCCAGGTGCCCTGCGAGAGAGCAGGGCCTTTGCGGCATCCACTGGCCCAACATTTATGGAGCACCTGCTGTGTGCGGGATCCTGCCCCTGTGGTGCCCACAGTCTGGTGGGGCCCCTGGACAGAAGGGCCTGGGGCGGGGCGGGTGGGGGACTAAGGGGGCAGGGCAGGGATGGGTGGAGTATAGGGGCATGGGGCGGGGCAGGACAAAGGCGGGGCAGGGTAGATCAGAGGGGCGGAGCGTAGGGGCCTGGGACCGTGGGTGGGGCAGGGGTGGGACGGGGTCACCCAGGCAAGGCGGTGGGGTGGAATGGTCACCCTTGGCAGTGAACGGGAAGTGGGGGGAGGTATCAGGGGAATCTTAGGGAGGGGAGGTTTTGATCCAGGATAGAGTTGCAGCTGGAGGGGCAGTGCTCCCGCCCCTGGGGCTTTGTCAGGGTCCTGCAACCCAGCCCACCCATCTCGCAGAGGGAGACACCCATGCCTGAGAGATGAGGTCACTGCCTGCCCGGGTTGGGGGTGACTGATTTCCTTCCAGCAGCCTTGGGGGATGCGTGGGAAGCGGCTTGCGTCGCGGGGGGCAGGGTGGGAGGTGGTGGTGGTGGTGGGACCCCACCCTCTGAGCACACATGGCCATGGGCAACAGCTTTGGAGGAGGCCCTGGGAGCCCGGCCATCTTCTCCTACAGCCAGCAGTTATTGAACTCTTGCTGTATGCATCCAGGACACACTTCATCTTCCCTTGGTATGCCTTTCACAGATGAGGAAACTGAGGCTGGGGGTGGGGGCAGCCTGTGCCCAGGGCTCTTCCAGTTGGGGAGGGGTCAGAGTGTGGGGGGTGGGTGACTGCAGTGAGAGGCAGACCTGGGCACCTGCCCCTGTGGAGAAAGTCCCTGGCCTCCGCCCCCTTTCCACCTGGCCCCAGGCTCATGCTCATATGGTCTCCTTGTCCGGTGTGCCCCCAGGAAGCCAGGCCCTTGCCTGCCTGCCCTGCCTGCCCGGCCCGCTGGGAGCACCTGTCACAGCCTCAGAAAGGAGTTGAAATACATTGACCTGCTTTTCCAGGAGGCAGCGGCACCTGGTTCTCCCACCCTCGTGGGTGAGAAAACGCCAACAATTTCCATCCCAAATTGATTTCAAATAAGGAAGAGTTATCACACACAATCATATAGGAATAATTTATCGCTCGTTAATAAAAGAGCAATTACTTAGGCACGTCACCCCTGCCTGCATCCTGCAGGAGCACTCTTTTGGGCTCTGGGAGAGCCGGAAGACTGTTAGCTCCCAACCCAGGTCCATGTGGAGCCCACCCAAGGGTCTGCAGACACCCACCCCAGTGGCCCCAACCAGCCCCTCTGAAGGTGGCCCCTGGGGGTTGAGATGCCTGCCCTGCTCCTGAGGGGTCCCTGGGATGAGGGAGGTGGAGCAGAGGAGGACGAGGTCCCAGAAGCAGATCTTCAGTCAGGAGAGGGGAGGGCTTTGCCTTACCGCCACTCAAACAGACAGGGGCCCATGTTGGAAGAGGGCAGTACCCAGGCAGTCAGTGGGGATGTGGAAGGCCTGAGCCCAGAGCTGGGTTTTTAGGCCAGAAGCTTCCCCTGCGAGTGTGTGACTGTTCTGGCTTGGTGCTCCTTGGCCGGGAGCCCAGAGCAGGCCGGGAGATCCAAGGGCACCCTTGGCCACTGGGGCTGAGCTGTGTGGCCATGCAGCACCTGTCCTGGTGTAGGGCGCCCCCCGGCCGTGTGTCGAGAAGCGGTGCCAGTTTCTACCATCCCCCTTTCTCCTCCTGCACTTCGGCGATGCCTGCTTCTTACCACGTTCGTGTCTGCCTCCTGGCAGATGTACTTTATTTTCTTCTTTCTATTTATCTCTATTTCTGAGATTCCAGTGCCAAAATATGCAGTCGTTTCTTTAAAAATAACATTTTGGTCAACAATATCTGGCACAAAGTTGAAACCTGTGTTCAGCACTCAGAGGTTGGTTGTAGAATTGGTTTGGCCATCCCCAGGCCTTCTCGAAGGCAGCCACTCTTACCGCTTTGCCTGTTGATTTTTTTTTTTTTGAGGGGTGATGGCTCCATGGCTCCACCTCAGCCTATTTTTCCCACCCCTCCCCTAACCATGTGGCCTTCTCACTACCGTTGGTTAAACTCCCAGCTCTTCATTGCCTGGCCACTGGGGGGCAATATGGTGATCTTCCCTTTTGTGTATGGCCTTTTGTTTTTTCTGGGGTTTACAGTTGCCTTTGTCTTTTTTATCTTGTTCCATCTGTTACCTTCATGTGCTCACTTCTTTCCCATGTCAGGGTTCTACTGAATCTCTCCTTTTTCCCTGGTGGGGGTTGAGGGTTCTCCCAGGTCCTCGTCTTCCTGCCCCAGGCTGGGCCAGACATGCCTTAGCCTCTGCACAGCTGCCTGGGGACTTTCCTTCACCGCCTTCCAGAGCAGTGAATCCAGTGTTCCCTGGGTCCCACATTTTTCTCTTTCTGAGTTTATGCCCTTGTTTCGGCTGAAGCAGACCTAAGGAAGCCACATCAAAGAATCCTTTTACAAGTCCTTGCACATTTGAAAGTCTCTTCAAACTTGATTGGTTGTTAGTTGCCTGGGTACAGAATTCCATGTTGAAAATAATTTTGAAGCCAATGCAGTTTCGTTGTCTTCTGGTGTCCATTTTGCCATGGAGGAGTCTGATGTCACATTGTCTTGTGTGTCACCGGCTTTTCCTCTCATAGAGTCAGGCCTCTCTTGATCTCAGGGTCCTGAAATTGCATCTTGAATGCTTTGTACTATTCACTTGTGCAATGGAGGGCCAGTCTTCAGCTCTGGGAAATTTTCTGGTATTATTTCTTTGGTAACTTTTTTTCTTCTCTGTGTTCTCTGTTTTCTCTTTCTGGAACTCTCCATAGTCAGATGGGGGACCTATATTTATCTTCTGAATCGCCTTTATTTTTTTTTTCCTCCTTCTCTGTTTGTTTTCCTTCCTGGAAGATTTCCTTGACCTTGTTTTTCAACCCTTCTATTGATTTTTTTTTTCAAATTTTAGCCAGTCTATTTTTAATTTCCAGGTGCTTTTTCTTGTTCTCTGATGGCTCCTTGTTCATAGCACCATGTTCTTGTTTTAAATCCTCTTCTATCCCTAGGAGGCTACTAATTAGATTTTTTTTTCTAATTTTCATTTATTCCCTTGCACCATTTCTGCTTCCTCCAGAGTCATTTTTCTCTGTTTGCGTTGAGGGTCTTGGGTTATTTATTTATTTATTTTAATCACATTTACAAGAGAAGTACTGATTGCTGGGTGAGAGTGGGGCTTGTCAACAGCAGGGTCTGGTCACCCTGATGGCAGAGACCTTTTCTCCAGGCGAGCCACCCCCATCACCCTATCCCTACCCCTCCTGGAGTATCTTTTGTCACCCTCATCTCTGTGGGGTCTCAGAAGCGGGGCATGAATCTGAGTCTCCTCCCTTCCAAAACACGGCTTCTCATGTGGGACGGACGGCAGGGAAGCCAAGTCCCCAAGTGCACCAGCCCAGTGCGTGAGCAGTATCGGCTTGACACGGGGCGCAGCGGGGTCTCTCACAAGGCTAGTGGGGGCTGCTGCACTAGGCCTGCCTGTCACCCAGGCCTGTCCTCAAGCCTCCTCTGCCTGCAGAGCTTGGCGGGGGCGGCACCAGGCATGTTTCCAGAGCAGCCAGGCCGCCATGCCCTCCTCCTGCCAGGCTTCCATCTGTGGTGTCAGCCAGACAAAACAGGGCTTGCTGTCAGGTCAGGCTTGGGGATGGGGCTTCTGAGCTGCAGCCTCCTCAGTTGAGGCCCTGGCTGATCCCGGTCAGACAGGCAGGGTAGCAGTGCCCATCGGGAGCAGGGATCCTACACCAGCCTCTGGGAGGAGGCAGGACAGTGCCAGAGGGCCAGGACCCTTGGTGGGCATGCTTGGGGGCCTGAGGCTGGGATTTCCAGGGCAGAGACACCTTCCAAGGTCCCAGGAAGGATGTGTTGTCCCATAGGCATCCTCAGATCAACGAGATAGACAGACTCAGAGCTAGCCAGCAAGTTCTCTAGCCACATGGCAAGGAGCTGGGATGTCCAAATCTAAGCCCAGGGCTGCTGGACCCCACTTTTGGCCAACCCTGGGGAATGGAAAGCCCAGGCCAAGGCTGAGGCACTATGGGGAGTCAGGGAGCCCAGAGTCTGGGCAGGGGGCCTAGAAAGCCAGCCCACAGAGGTGCGGAGGGTGGGGTGGGAGAGGGAGCCTGCAGCCCCTCCCTGCTGCATGAGCCCCTTCCTCCCTGGGGCTTAGTGCCCACTGCAGGGTATTGGGGGGAAGCCCTGGTCCCCAGATTGTTCCTCCTGCCCTGCTCCACTGCTGCCCTTCCTGGCCCCTCTGACCCTCAGTGTCTTCGTCTGAAGCCTGGGACCGGCAGCCACCCTACCCTCTATCTCCGCCATGTTGAGCGCATGCTGTCACTGGGCCCTGGGTGAGACTGGGGATGAGGCAGTTGTTGGCTGACAGACAGGGCCTTCCTCAGGAGACAGATGCACATCCAAGAACCACCCCCCATCCTCAACTGTTCTAGTTTCAGCCACGAGGCACCACTGAGGCTAGACTGGGACAGTCCTTGGGCCCAGGCCCTTGCCTCGGGATGTCTGGTGTCACCCAGCGCTGGCCCATCACCCATCCGCTTCCGTGGCTCCCTGCTCCCAAATGAGACTGGCCACACCCAGGTGGGGGCTAAATGCCCACCTGGCCCGAAACCACCTCCCATCAGAGCCACCCTGAAGCCATCGTCTCTATCCTTCCTTCATGAGCGGCATGTTTTAATCTATCCCCGGGTGCCTGGGGACGTTGATCTCTCTGCTCCTCACCAACAGTTTCTTCTGTTTATGTTTTTAAGTTGTCCTCTCTCGTGAGTGTTTGATTGTGGGCTTCCCAAATGCCTCTTTCGCAAAGTATTTGTTCTTTTTAACCTTAACCTTTTTTGAGTTTCTGAGTTACCTCCGTGCCTCCCCTCCACCTCACCCCTATGAGATGCCGACCATGCCCAAGTTGCCTCCAGCTGACCCTGTCTCCTGCAGATGGGCTGAATGGGAGCTGAGTCTGGCTCTGTCCTCCCAGCCATGGGGCTGCAGCCAGACAGTGGCCTTCTCGGAGCCTCGGTCTCTTCTTCATCAGATGGGGATTCAAGTGACCTCTGCCAGAGCTGTGGAGAGGGTGCAGGTGGCAACACCCAACCTCAGCTCTGCTACTGGTGCCCAGGTGGGCAAACCTTTCCAGCAAAGGGTCAGCTCCAAAAGAGTTTCAGCTTGGCGGGCTGTCATAACTACTCAGCTCTGCCGTGGTAGCACGGAAGCAGCCACAGACAACAGGCAAACAGGCATGGCCGCGTGCCAATATCTCTTTATTTACAAGCCCAGGCGGCCTGGCCCACGGGCCCAGGATGCCGGGCGCCAGAGGAAAGCAGGAGGCAGGGGGCGGGGAAAGGGGGCATTGTCCCTGATGGACGCTTCACGCTGGCCATCAGGACTTGGTGCTTTTGGCCAGGGCTGCTGGTCACTGGTGACTCAAATGGGAACTTGCAGGGCTGTGGAGGGTCACCGGCCAGCTCTCAGAGCCCCTGGAAGGTACCAGATCCCATCAGTCCTGAACTGAAGGTTTCTTGGCCCTTCTCTGTCCCTGGCTACCCACGCCCCCCACCCTTCCCTCTTCCACTCCCCATCAACCCCCTAAACATCGCTAGGGATAGGGCAATGTCGTCGGGAGTGTATAGCTTCTTGGTTTTATCTGGGGGAGGGGATTCACAATTTCAGGGGGTTCAGTCCAGCTGCTCCCCCACCTCCACCCCCACACCCCGACGGCAGGCAGAGCCAAGGCGGTTAGAGGCAGGATGTGGTGGTCCCGTGGGGGTGGAGAGGGCCCCAGAGGCTGGCGCTGGCGGCTCATGTCTTGAGAGCAGAATCAATCCTGCTCTGGCGGAGGCCACCCTGCCTGCCTCGGCTGTCATGTTTTACAAGGGCCCAGGGCTCAGGAACACGTGGCCGTGCCTGCCCAGTGGCTCTTCTGCTCAAGCTTGCTCTGGGTCCCGGGAGGGGTGCCAGGTTCCCATCTCAGCCGCCCTTCTGCTGCCCAGCGCAGCTCACCGCCTCTGCCGGGGCCCCTCCCCAGGATCCCCACAGCCGGGCAGGCCTGAGTGTGGGCTCCTACCCTTTGCCTGAGCGTGCACCCCTCCTGAGTGTTTCCCAAAAGTGTGCTGTGTAGGCTAGCCTGGTGTGCACCTGGAGTGTGTGCTCCTACTGTGTGACCTGATCATGTCCTCCTATTGTGTGTGCTGAGTGTGTGCTCCTATTGTGTCCTGAGTGTGTGTTCCTATTGCACATCCTGACTGTGTGCTCCTATTGTGTATCGAGTGTGCTTTCATTTTGTATCTTGAATGTGTGCTCCTACTGTATAACCAGAGTATGCACTCCTATTGTGTTCCTGAGTATGCACTCCCATTGTGTGTCCTGGGTATGTGTTCCTATTGTGTGTCCTGAGTGTGTGTCCCAAGTGTGCCCTCCTACTGTGTGTTCCTGTCCTTCTACTGTGTGTTCCTATTGCATATCCTGAGTGTATGGTCCTAATGTGTCCTGAGTGTGTCCTCCTATTGCATGTCCTGTGTATGGGCTCCTATTGTGTCTTGAGTGTGCTCTCATATTGTGTCCCGAGTTTGCACTCCTGTTGTGTCCCGAGTGTGCACTCCTGATGTGTCCTCTTGTCTTAAGTGTGCACTCCTACTGTGTGTCCCAGATGTGTGTTCCTATTGCATGTCCTGAGTGTGTGTTCCTATTGTGTCTCAAGCATACACCCCTATTGTGTGTTCTAAGAATGTGCCCCTGTTGTGTGTCCGGAGTGTGCCCTCCTACTGTGTTCCTATTCCATATCCTGAGTGTGTGCTCCTAATATGTCTTGAGTGTGCACTCCTTCTGTGTGTCCCGAGTATGTGCTCTTATTACGTGTCCTGAGTGTGGGCTCCTGTTATCTCAAGTGTGCTCCTCTGTTGTGTGTCCTGAATATGCACTCCTATTGCGTGTCCGAGCATGTGCTGCCTATGTGATCTGCACCAAGCGTGTGCTCCTATTGCGTGTCCCGAGTGTGCATGCCTGCTGTGTGTCTTGAATGTGCACTCCTATCGTGTTCCTGTTGTGCATCCCGAGTGTGTGCTCCAACTGTGCACTCATATGTGTGCCCAAGTGTGCACTCCTACTGTTATACTCCAAGGGCACACTATTGTACATCCTGAGCATCAACTCCTGTGTGCCCTGAGCGTCTGCTCCTGTACTTCTCCATCGGCCCCTTGGAGAGATCTGGGGTCCAGGGAGGAGGGTGGGCCCTGGAGTGCATGATGCCTGTGGGATAGGGCAGGGGTGGGCAGCACTGTGACCCCTCCAGACTGGGCCCCGCTGTGCTGGCAGAGGCCAGCGGGTTGCAGGGCTCTCGACAGGAAGATGGGTGTGGTGGCCCTCAGCGGGGCCAGGTCGCCTTTCCCGAGGCCCCCTCAGGCAGGGCGCTCATTAGTTCCTCCAGGGACTCACCCAGCACTGTCAGCCAGATTGAATTAGCAGCGGGACCACAGTGAGTACGTCGTGGAGACAGAAATCTCCAGGTAATTAGGCAGCAGGCATTTGCTGACAGCTGATGGAGTGGGGAGGAGAGGGAGGGGTGTCGGCCTGTTCCTCCTCAAAGGCTGGGGGTGCTGGCTGGAGCCGGGAGATGGCATGGGTGGGGTGCGTGGGTGGTGATGGGGAAGGTTCCAGAACCTTCCGGACAGCCAGTCTGACCTGGTCCAAGAAGAAATCTTGCCCAGGCAGGTAGCTCCCGGGCTTTCCGTCCCCATCCCCCCACCACCACTGAAGTCCTCGGGCCTTCCAGGACCATCTCGGGGTCCCCACTCCAGGTAACCACCTGGGCAGGCCCACTGGATGGCGAACGCCACAAACTGGGGTCTGCGTGGGGGACTCGTGTCTATGACGCCCAGCTCAGCACTGCCTGACACATGCTTGCTGGGTGAATGAATGAATGAATGAATGAGCCAGAAAGTGAGTGAGTGAATGTGGCCCCTTGTGATGAGCCCATGGCTGTGGGCTGCACTTCCAGGGTCTCCAGACCCCTTGGATCGGTGGCTCCTGGCCTCAGCCAGGCCCCACCCCTGCCAGTCTCAGTTTCCTTAATGTGGAAGGGGCCCAGGATGGGACCTCTGGGGCAGGGGGTGGGGGGTCTGAGTTGGCTGAAGACTTTCTTTAGTGGGGAATGGAGTTCAGGTTCGGGAAGCGGGGAAAAGGGGAGGGTGGTAGGTCAAGGGGAATGGATGGGTGGGGGCTTTAACCCTTTACTGCCCAGCAAGGCCTTTCAGAACCCTGGGCCCCATGGGGGTAGGGGCAAAGATTGGAATCCTGTTAGCTTTGGGGCTCTAAGTTAGTCCTTCCCCCTCCCCACACCAAACCTTGCCCACCCAGTCTGTAAAATGGATAAATAAACCTGAACCCTAGGAGAGCTGAGCCGGCCCCAACTGCAGACCGTCCGCCCTCATCGGTGGCCTCAGGGTCTCCAGCCAGCCCAGTGTCTCAAGGCCAGGCTGGGCCAATCAGTCGTGGGGGTGCAGGTGGGGGACCAGGTGGGCCGAAGGCACACCAAGCACCCAACAGGCTCTACCCCTGCTGTGCCAGGACTCAGTTTCCCTGCCATGCAGGAGCAAGGCTGAGCCCTGGGTCCGGTGCCCTCGGTGACCTTGCCCATTTTAGACGTGGCAGGGCCACAGCCTGCCTGCCTCCCCTTCCCCCCACCCCTGCAGCCGCCACGCTAAAGAGATCAATACCGAGCAGGACCTTAGAGGGGCCGTCCCAGAGCCCCTGGATGGACAGAAGGATGTTGCCCAGCAAACCCCGCAGCCGGGCCCTTAGCCACCCTACCTCCATGGGTCACCCTTGGGTCACGAGGACATGGGGAGGCAGGGGGTGGCGGCCACCTAGAGCCCAGGAAGGGGTGCGAGAAAGACCACGGAGAGGCTTTGCCCTCTGCGTGTCTGTGGGGGCGGATATGCCCTGCCAGGGGCCAGGAGGGTGGTGGGGGGGTGTGGGAAATGTGACAGTGTCAGGGGAGGGGCAGATGGATGATGGGGGTTGGGGAGCAAGTCGATCGGTGGTGGTGGTGGTGGGCTGGTAGGATGGGGTCCAGGGCGGCGTGTGGGGAGGCATGAATGTGCGGCCGAGGTGCCCTGGCTTCTGCAGTGTGGGGACACCCCCACCCCCTCTGGAGCTATTTCTGGCCTTGGAGTGCTGAGCCGCCGCTGCCCCTTCTGCCTTGGAACTGCAGTCTGTGACCTGGCTGCTCCCAGCACACGTTTGGACATTTGGGAGGGTCCTAATCTGACAAACCGCCCCCCCTCCACCAGCCCCTACAACCTCAGACCCCAGCATCCTGGGGGGGGGCAGTGTCCCATGACCTCCCCCAGCAGATGGCTCAGGAGGGGCCCCGTGTTCCCAGCGTAGGCCCCTATGCCGTCCCCAAGGCCCGTGTGTGTCCCTTCGCACCCTGGGCAGGGGGAGCCTGTCAGGGTGACACCGTGGCCCTTTCCTTGCCCACCCTTCCTCCTGGACAGCGTTTGGATTCCTCTTTCCCCACCCCGACTTCCTGGCAGGGGTTAACTGTTAGCTGCCTCAGTTTCCCAGTCTGTCAAATGGGCTGGGGAGAACAATAGGAAATGTGATTCCGTGATTCCCCCCGTGGAGCCGACTCGAAACTTCCTGTGTTGGCCGATCGCCCTCCTATGGCCCTGGGAGGTGGCGTTTCTGGTGCCCCATGACGCAGAGGCAGCATCGAGGTCCAGGGGCCCTGGCGGCGCCGAGCAGGTGCCACTGAGAAAGATGGTGCTCTGGGGACTGGCTGGGTGAGGGCGGCTAAGGGGAGGGTGTGAGGGGCACCTGAGATGGGGAGGGGGACGACTTGATGTTCCCCTTTGCCACTGGCTGATGCTCCTCCATGTGGCAGAGTTTGGCGATTTGGAGATTAAAAACCTTGCCCACTGGGCTGTCCTGCCCTGCCTGGGGGTTTGGGGGGCTCCCCAGTTCGAGGCCCCCTGAAGGACAGGGGCTGAGGGGCCAGGAAAGGCTGGGAGAGATGCTAAGCCTGGACGGTGGGGAGGGGTAGGAGCCAGCAGATAGGGGGGAGCATGTATGGGGCAGGGCTGGTGGGGTGGGATACAGAGGTATATAGCGGGAATCTCCACTGTCCGTGTCTGCTGTCAGGAGGCACAAAGACAGGTGGCGCCCAGGAGGGGTGGGGCCCAGGGAACACTCCTCCCCATACCCATCCCCACCCCCCACCCCC
>JAQZBX010071082.1:0-15279 GCA_029593785.1 Cabassous unicinctus | reverse complement strand
TATCTATACACCAGTCAACTGAAATTTGGTATTGGAAGCATTTCTTTAATTGTATTCTAATAATAATAGAATATATTTTAAAGGACCTTTGGTAAAAGAGCATGACATTTCTTGTTAAATCTGTTTTTCTCCATCAACTTGAGTCTTTCCCAGACTTCTGAAGACAGCAGCTGCTAATAGCAGAATGTAAGGAAGATGCCAGAATCCCATCTGGGGTTCACAAAACCATGGCCAGCCCTATTCACAAGAGTTTGAATCTCCTTTAACCCAGCAAAATTAATTCAAGAACATGCAGTACCTGAAATCAATGCCTTGCATATTATTTAACAGGTGCTGAAAGCAAAGAAAAGCATTTGCTTCTCACATTTGAGATGTATTTCAAACAAAAGATCTGTTCTGGGAGCTCCACAAGGAAGTACTGACCACTCCACAGAATATTTACATCCAGGAGTCTATCTGCTGGAATTGTTCTCACCGACTCGCAAGAACTGATTGTTTCCACATCTTCCCTACTCTACATTAGTGATGTCAGATTGGCAGCTTGAGATCAACCACAGGGAGAGTAGTTACACCACAGAGATTGACAAACACTAACTTCAGGCTTTTTCTTTCCTTCTGGAGGGACAGTTTAACAAAACACCACTGTCCTAATCTTCCCCTTCTTTTCCCTCTTTTCTCTCCCTCTTTCTTCCCAGTCCATACTTAAATAGCTGTGTTCCAAATGAAACCAGTTCACCAAACTTGTATCTCCACGGGAAAATTTATTGGTTCATTTTCCCCAATACAGGAAGTTCCTCTACTGTGTGTTTTTAGATTGGAGGTGTTGAAAGACCACGTCCTCTTTGCCGATTGACTTCAGGTTTACGTGGCCATTGTTTGGCTAAGGTGTTGACATCTTGCTAGAACATAAAGACTATTGAAAATGACCAGGAACCTTCTCCCCTACCTAGTGGACTCCAGCCATAACTAAACACACAAACACACCAGAAAAACAAACCTTCACTGCCTCGCCCTTCACTCTCTCCAAATTCCTACAGACGGTCAAATAGGAAAAGTTTTGAAATTATGAAAGTAAGGAGTTCAAGTGCCTTCAACTCGTGGTTAGAAGGATTTTATTATTATTGTGCTCTCTCTGAAATAGTGTCATTATGATGGAAGCTTACCAGGAAGCTAATCAGGCTTAAGCTTTAGGATCTCTCACTTACCTGAGACCCTAAGTCACAATGTATTCACACAATCATATGTCTTTGAAAAAAGAATTTTTAAAATTATTTTCTTAAAGAGAACCCCACTTATTATACAAATCAGGCCCCACAAAAACCTGGACTCACTCCTCAGGGTGGTTTTACATTAATTTTTGCCTGATTTATTTTAAGTCACAATCTTGCTTCCAACCCTACCCTGCTCATTAACTGAACTTTAGTCCTCTTTCCCTCATTTTAATAAATTCACAAGGAAACATCTATGTTACGGAGTTGCTATTTTTAAAGTTCATGTTATTACCAAGAAAAAGAAAATTTAACTTCTAAAGTAATTTGGAGGCAGTCAGGGACTTGTCCAGGGAAAATATAAGCTTATTAGCAAGGAAGCTTAGAGCTCAGCTGCCCTCTTCTTACTGCATTAGGCCAGAAATGCCTGTCCTCTCCAATGCCCCTGCCCACTCCCTACATGCCAGCCTTCTTCATTAGCCTGGCTAACGTTTCCTTGTGTTTCAGGCTTACCTTAAAGTTCATCTCCTCTTGGAAGCCTTTCCTTTGGTTAGGATCTCCTCCTATGAACTCCCAATGGACCCTGTGTTTCACCTTACAGAGGAACTTACCACACAATTTGAGCATGAACTGTAAAGGGCCAGCATGTCTTGTATACTTTCCAGCCCTCAATGCATATTTGTTGGATGAATACTTTCCTGAATTGGAAGAAAGGATATCCAATTCTTATCTCTGCTGCTAAGAAACTTGAGAACATTGAGCAGATCATAAATTCTCTAGACTCATTTTCTGCATACATATGTCTGCAGCAGGAATTCTAGTTGGGACCCCTTGTATGTTTGGCACCAGTCTTTACAGGAAGGAGTGAGGAACCTTCTGAGAAAGATCACATCTTAAGGAAAGTGTGGTGGTTTGAGACCATATGTACCCTAGAAAATCATGTTCTTGAAACCATGTTCCTGTGGGTGTGAACCTATTGTAGGTAGGACCATTTGGTTAGATTACTTCTGCAAGGCATGCCCCAGGGTGGGTCTTAATCCTTTTAATGGAGTCTTTTATAAACAGATGAATATGGAGAGAGGGGGCCACAAAGACAGAGAGGAAATCCCAGAAGCTGAGAGATAAAGTTCCAGAAGCCCAAAGCTGAAGTCAACAGAACACAGAAGCAGAGGAAAAGCCACAAAGTTGTGGGCAACTGAGCCCAGAGGAGGAGAGAGAGCCCCAGCGGATACTTACCTGTGCCTTGCCATGTGAGAGAGGGTTCCAGGATTGCCAACAGCCAGTCTTTGGGGAGATAAAGCATCACTGATGAAGCCTTGATTTAGACATTTTTCTTTGCCTTGAAACTGTAAGCTTTTAAACTAATGAATCCCCATTAGTTGAAGATTCATTTAGCCATCCCATTTTTGGTGTATTGCATTCTGGCAGCCTCTAGCAAACTAGAACAGAAAGAGAATTCAGCAGCAGGCAACTGGGTTCAAGGCATGGAATGGTGTTGAGGAGGACTGGGGTCTTGAATATACCTGGGGCCTGTCACTCTGATGATCCTCTGGCCCAGCCCCCATGGAGATGCAATGTAAATGGGCAAAAAAAGCTATTCATTCATTCATTCGTTCATTCACTTCACTAAAATTTCACTACACTTTGGGACCTCAATATGCTGGCAACATTACCTTTGGCAGGTTAGGCAGAGATGGGAGACGGCAGGTGATATTGGAGCATCAACAGCCACAATGATGTATTTGGTGGCCACTGGAGACATGGCTGCCTCTAAAGGCTGTAGACACCATCAACAGTGAGATGGAGCATAAGAGAAGGAAAGTCACAAACACCTAGTTTCCTAAGAAGAGAATTCACTGTGTGCTTTTCACAAGCACCCGAGAGAGTTCCTTGTTTGGAAGGAACGTGCAATGGGCTCTCTGCCTCACAAAAGCAGAGGAATATGTTCTTTATTATTGCGCAAACCACTTTTATTCCAAGGTGTGGCCTGGAATATGTTTGGGAGGTTTATCTGGAGTTTAAAATTATAAATGTTCATCTTTACCAAAAGGATGTGATACATATTCACCCCTCAAATATTAGTAAACCAAATAAAGCTAAGAATAAATGCTACCTTGGCTGCATAAGTGTATCAGCAATTGCTCCAATGGCGTTGTAGTGAACAAAGCATGGTTTTTGGACTTTAGTTGACTTGCGTTGAAACTCCTGTTTGACCATTGTGGTTTGGAGCTGTATGTACCCCAGTAAAACATGTCCTTACACTTACTTCATTCCTGTGGGTGTGAACCCATTGTAATTAGGACCTTTTGATGAGGTTACTTCAGTTAAGGTGTGTCTCACCTTGATTAGAATAGGTCTTGATCCTCTTACTGGAGTCCTTTATAAATGGAGTGAAATTCAGACAGAAGGAGAGAGAGCCACAAGAAGAAAGAAGGTGAAATCCAATGGAACCTGGAAGAGAACAGAGAGGACAAGAGAGGCTGCCATTTAAATTGCTCTGTGACAGCGGAGCTCAGGATCAAGGATCACTGGCAGCCAGCCCCAGAATGCCAATGTTTAGGAAGAAACCATCACCTTTATGACCCTTTGATTAAGCTTTTCTCTTAGCGTCAACACTTTGAGCAAATAAATACCCATTGTTTAAACCACCCCATTGCATGGTGTTTGCTTGAGAAGCACAGGAAACTTGCACCACTTAGTAACCGTGTGACCTTGGGCAATTTATTTAATCTCTCTAAACTTCAGTTTATTATCTCTGAAATGGGGTTTAGAGAACTTACATGCAGAGCACTCAAAAATGGTAGCTTTGCTATTAATATTCCAAATATAATGAAGCGGTATGTTAAATGTCATATTCAAAAACTTATCAAAGAGATTTTGTGAGAAACTTTAAAATATAATTGGTCATATCTTTTGGTAGTACAGACCACCACCAACAAAGTTTTTACAAATTTTCTGCTAGTTAAGGGAAAAGGGAGGCACCTTGTATTAAAAAAAGAAAAAAAAAGTTATTGCTTTATCAATTCCTTTCCAATTCAGTCATTGGGAGTTGACAGTAAAAACTTTACTGATTCATCATATTTACTGAAACTCACCCATCAGAGATCCTCCAGGGCCTGCTATATTGCCAGGAGAAATTCTGGCTCAGCACCATTGCCTCTTCCAAAAATGATCTGGCAGAAAACAATAGCCTGCCTGGAATTCACAACATTTCTTTATTTGTGAAAACAAACAAGCAAAAAAGTTCATTTCCTCCCAGATCTTCCCAGGGTCCTTTCTCCTGATTTATCTCCTAGAAATCAGTTTTCCCACAGACACTCTTATACTCATTCTCATGAAAGAGAATAGGCAGATACTCCTAAAGGTGGAAATGAAACCATTGAGGAGTGTCCTAATGTTTCAGAATTAAGCCTGAAAGAATTTTACCAAAGTCTTCGCAGTATTCCTTTCTGACAGGTGATTCTACAAGTGATTAAATAAACCTTATGCTCTTTTTACTTATCTAGATTTTCTAGTTCTCCTACAACAGATATTTTTTATTTATGAAATAGAAATCAATGAGAGTAAAAACAAAAAGTACAGTGATATCAAAGTTGCAGCCAAAAATATTTTCGTAACATTTATGGTTATTCTCAGCTACAGTTGCTTTTATGGATTTTATACTTGATATATATTTAGATTATTTAATACTCCCAACAATATCTACTCATGTTGCTCATTTTACCATTGAGGAAATGAAGCCCAGATTGTTTAATAAAAGATCCAAGTCCCATAGGCAGTGGCACCATCAGCATTCAACCATTATTGAATGAAGAGACTTGTCATTTATGTGCTCTGTGAATAGGTAGGAAACCAGGGATTTGTACTTAGATCTGTCTAATCAAAGTCTTTACTCTTAATTACTCTTACACTCTCATACATCTTTCAATAACTTGAGATGAAAAACTTACAGTCTGACTAATGTAGTTTCTTTTCTTAGCCACATTTGTTAACCTGAAAGAAAACAAATTGGGGTTTTCACTGACAATTGAATGGCCAGTTCTTTTCCTGAAATTGATAGATTTAATGAGAGACGATTCTATCACCTTCCACTTATAAGGGACTGTTGTGAACCCAGAACATCCACAAAGGGTATCTTTATTTTTAAATTCATAAGGGAGCTTATGAAGATACTAAGTGATAAGAATATGTGGGAGGCAAAGCTAAGGGATAATACAGATAGAGGCACAAAGCAAACCCCAAGATAAGACCAGTTAATGCAACAATGAAGTAACTGAAATCTAATACACATTCTCTACTCTCAAGTAAGAAGAAATTACTTAAAGTAACTTTCGGTAATGCCTAATATTCTAAATTTTTTGTAGGCAGAACTTGAAACTCTTAATTTTCACTGAGTTAAAATTTAATGACCATTAACTGCCTTCTAAGCCAGAAAATTTGGACTTCCTTTGAGTTTTAAAAACATGTCCCCCCAAACCTTCCTTACCAAGCTTATGTTTTCCCTTCTCAGCCTTCAGTTTTTTGCTTTTTTTTTTCAATCTTCTATTTATTTTCATTCAGTCAGGGAGAGACGGGGGATTATTTCTCTCTTGTGGGGTGCAGTGCCAATACCAAATTTAATGAATAGCTAAGGGAATGAATCTAATGGCAGCAAGTATGAATCAGTCCAACTGCCAAGGAACAGACCGTAAAAGCAGTCATGTACTCTTAAAGCAGTCTCAGGTTTCAATTTTGTAAAGCCGCATTTAAGAGAAACTAAAATCAATGCCTAGAGGCTAATGGGGGGAAATAAATTCTTATCTGCACTGTTCAATTAACAAACAAAATGTAAACTAAGAATACGTGAATGTGGCAAAAACCAAAAGGGGAATCCTCAAATATGATGATCAGTTTTGCATGTCATTTGGGTTAGGCTATAGTACTCAGTTACTCAAACATTAATCTAGATGTTACTGTGAAGGTATTTTGTAGATGTGACTTTAAGTAAAGATGAGTACCCTTCATCGTGTGGGTGGGCCTGATCCAATCAGTTGAAAAACCTGAAAAGCAGAACTGAGGTTTCCCTGAGGAAGATACTCTGCCAGTGGACTGTAGCATCCGATCGTGCCTGAGAGTTTATCATATTAAATTTCATACCCACCACTCCCAGCCTCAATTTAAAGTAGAGTTTGCTGAAAGCCTGAAGCCAGGGAATTGACAAAGAAGAGAGAACTAAACTCACTGGTTTAAACTGTACAGAGACGGCTCAAGAGCACACACAGCCAGTTTGATAAGTGACCCTATTTCACCCTGGAGGCCATCAGAGTTCTGGACAGAGAGATGTTGGATTTTATTATTGTTTCTTCCTTGTACTGGAGCCAAGATAAGTCCCTGAGCTGAATATCCAGATTTGCTTCTAAGGCATTTCAGATTCTCAACTGTGGCAAAGGAAAACATTTTTTTTTCCGGTTGCTATGTATCTTGGCAACTTTCCTACCCAAAGAATTGTGCTCCAAGAACTCTGGAAACACCTGCCAGCAGAAAACTTGGGAGTTTTGTTTAAACAAGTATACCTGCCAACTTTCCAGCACTGTTGACTTTGCAGGACTAAAGAATGTGGACTATTTAAAAACCCACTTGATGGATAACAGGAACTGGCCATGGGGGTGAAGCACAGAATGTGCCTCGAATCGTGTTCATCATTTTTGCATGTATTTATGCATGTATTTATTTATTTATGTATTTACGTATGTATGTATGTATGTATTTTTTGCATTGCATAGCCCAGGTCTTCTGCAATGACACTGCAGTGCTAATGGACTCATGATATGGCTTTGTACAAGGAGAATGCTTAGTCTCAAATTCAGGATATTTATCAATATGGGCTTCCCAAGAAGCACTGTGGTAATCCATAGCACCAGGTTCTGTGACATGTTTAAGCAGTAAATAGATGCCCTTCAGATTTTCATGAGCATGTCGATTCTTTTTGTACTATCTTCTATAGTGTATTACTCATCACCCAGCTCAGATGCTCTTGAGTCTTAGAGAGTAATTCCGAGTCTGTATCCTAATTGGAATGTAATATAATATAATATAATATAATATAATATAATATAATATAATATAATTTCCAAGTCTGTACTTAATTGGGCTTTAATATAATACACAGTTCTACTCTCATCTACTTCTGTCAAATTTACTCCCATAGGCAATTGCCCAACAGGCAAGGTGCTCTCTTAGGGTACTGAATAAAGGTATTTGGACCCACAAATCTTGAGACGGCTGACATAAAAAAAAAAGCTGCATTTAGTGGCCTTTCTCTTCATTTCAACAGCCAGAGCATGAAGGTAACTCAGCCTAGGTCAGTAGAGGAGGTGGAAGGTCACCAAGTCCCATCTTTCTGGGGGTAAGATTGTCCCATTGAACTTCATTTATTTCCTTGGTTGAGCATGACATGGTGAAGTTTTCTGGAGGGATCAATGCTCCTACTCCAAAGATACATCCACTTTAGGGTGCTGGCCTACTTTGTGTGATAAGAAGGATGAACGCTGCAAACCTCCTTGTCAAACATGTCCTTCTTCTAGCTGGCCGTGTAAGTCCTACCACTTTGAGTTATTCCTTTGGATTAAAGTTCCTTAGGAAAATAATTTTGTTTCTTGTACCCCCAATTTCCTCATCTATAAAATGAGGAAATGAGGACTATGTATCAAATAGTGATCACAAAAATGCTAAGTAATAAATCAACTCGAAAAATCAGGAACTTAAAAGAAGGATCATTTGTTCTCTACGACTGTAGGTTGGTTGGGATGACTCTGCTTTGGGCTGTTATGCTGGGATGGCTTTGCCTTACACTGAGGGTCTACAAGTCTGGATCCCAAGCTGAAAGTGTCACAACTACAAGGGAAAGTTCTTCTCATAGCATGTGCAGAGATACAAGAATAAGATAGAGGAATTGCAAAAGGCATCTTAAGGCTTAGGCCTGCCAATTTTGCCTAACCTGCCATTGGCTAGAGCAAGTCACATGACCAACCTCAAAGTCCAGATGTGTGGAAATATACTCCAGCCATGAAGAGGCCATGCAAGGGTTTGGAAATAAGTGCCACTAATTCATTCTACCACAGACTTGTTCTGTAGTTTCTAAACTTTGGATTCTTACGGCTATAACTGATTTCTCCAATACAATCTAGTATAGGATCCCAGAATTTAAAAAGAAATATATAAAACTGGGTCATTCTTCAGGTCCTCTGGGGAACTCATGAGACATTGGTTTTTCAAACATTAGTGCATATAAATATCATGCTGGGTCCTTGTAAAAATTCAGGTCCTGTGGCTCTCCCTAAGAGATTCTGATTAGAAGAATTGAGAAAAGGTGTAGATAAATCCATTTTAATAAAACTCCAGGTGATTCTGATGTAAGGACTTTGTCGAGTCTGAATACGTTAGGATCCCAGGATTCCAGCAGAACATCTATTTTGACAGCCCATATGGGTGGTGAGTACAGGCACCATTTTACTGAGTCAGGTTACATACGTCAGCGGAAATAAATTACTGTTCCTGTCCCAGATGACACGTTTAGCAGGGACAGCAAGTTCATAAGCCAATGCACATAGGGAAGCTGAAAGAAGGAAAGGGACAAGGGTCTCTCATCAAAATGTGAATACTAATATCTTAATGTTTTTTTTTACAACAATAAAGATAAGTACTGATTTTAAGCCTTGTTTCTAGAGGGTCAGAGTTTATGTGTATTTATCCCAGGCAGAAAGAAAATCTCATGCAAAAGGAGTTATCAAAACCTCCATCATTTGAGAAACAGAAGCAGTAAGATATATATTGAGACACAACGGCACACATACACACACACACACACACACACACACACAGAGAGAGAGAGAGAGAGAGAGAGAGAGAGAAATTTATTGCAAGGAATTGGCTTACATAGTTGTAGGGGTTGCCTAAGTCAGTCTCAAATCCACAGGGCAGGCTGTGGGGCTGGAAACTCTTGGGCACAAGCTGGTGCTGCATTCCACAGGTAGAATTTCTTCTTCCTGAGGGAAACCTCAGTTCAGCTCTTATGGCCTTTCAGCTGATTGGATAAGGCCCACCCGCATTATGGAGGGTAATCTCCTTTATTTAAAGTCAACTATTGAAGAAGTCAATCACATCTGCAAAGTACTTCCACTGCAAGACCTAGATTAATTTTTGATTGGATAACCGAGTTCTAGAGCCTAGCTGAGTTGACACATAAAACTGACCATCATATTTGAGGACTCCCCTTCTTAATTTTTGCTACATTCTTCTGTCAAAATGTGTCACTCATGACGTTCACTTGTATCCATATTTGACTCTTTTATTAAACTTATTTTTTTCTAACTTTAGCCCTCCTTCTAAGTAATAACTATGAAATTATTCATTCGATGTGCTAGTTGTGTGTATTATACAAATAATAAAATTAATTATAACTAGTTATTTATGGATAAAACCTTTAATTATTTACTACACCATTGCCATACTAGGCAAGTTCATCAAATCAACTACCAGAGAATGGGGTTCAAGAGTTTGCTATGATGGAAAAGGAGAGACTGGCGGTAACCAGAAAAGTCTCTACAATTTGAAAAGAATAAAAGTAACCAGCAAATTATATAGGTTAGTATAATTTATGGTGACCTTCCTCATTTACCTGATTTCTCAAATTTCTTTTTATGCCTAGAGAACTGCTTCTAAAATGACCAGACTCTGGTGTATAATTATCCAAGTGCCCCTTATCCATGGCAAAAATGAGTTTTAACTTTGTATTGACATTACAACATTCCCTCATGACTTTCATGATGTTATTTTAATCTCCATGTACTCCCACATGCAATGCAAAGTTTCACTTCACCTGGAAGGGGAAAGATTTTAAAGCTGATAATTAATGATTTCCTGTTTTTCTAGCAAGGTGTGAAACAGCTCAGTGAGGAGAGAGAGAGTGAGAGAGAGAAAGAGAGAGAGGAGAGAGATGTTTACATAAAAGGAAAGATCACAACAAATGTTGAAGATTTTCACCTCTTCATGGATCGTATTAATGCCACCAGAGACTGTTGCTTCTAGTTGTTTTTTCTCCTGTTGTATTTAAGTGAGTTTATTTTGATGCCCTCAGAAGCTGCTCCTGTGTATGAAGGCTTGGATTGTTCGTGGTGCTGTCTTCGTATATTTCCATGAAATTTCTAACAGGATTTATTCTGTGATCTGGCACAGCAAAAAAAGAGTAAAACTTGAAATGAGGGAGCCTGTCATACAGCTACTTCAATAATTGCTGGTGAAAGGAATGAAGATAAAGGTAGATGGCAGGAAACATGAGGGAGGGACTTGTTTAACCACAAAAATATACTCTCTTGCAAATGTGTATAAAAATAGTAATCTTTGAACTACATGTACAAAATTACACGTGACAAAACACCATAATCTAAGTCAAAGTACAAATAAAAACTAATATATATGTGTGTATACATATGCACATATATGTGTGTATATATCTATATTCATAACTCATATAAGCAAATTCTATAAATGATTTAAAAAAAACAACAAACCAATAGGCAAAAATGGATAGTTTAGAGAAAATGAAACACAAATGGTACTTAAACTATGGAAAAATGCTCATTTTTATTTGTAAATAAAATAACTCAAAATTAAAATTAGAATGAGGTGGCATTTTTCATTTGTCTGAATGGTGAAGTTTTATTTATGCACTATTGAGGAAGGTATCAGAATCAGGCTTTCTCATGCATTGCTGTATGGGAGTGTCAGTGGTTACATTTTTAATGGAGAAAAAATTTCGCAATATTTTTGTTGTATTAAAAAGGACATATGGTTTGACCCCATAATTCCCTTTTTGAAATTTTGTTCTCACAGATTCCCTTCTGTATGTAAGAAATGGCATATGTACAATAATGAGCAATGTGTAGATTATTCAACATTGCACTATTTTTCATAGCAAAAGATTGGTACCATTTAATGGCATCTAGAAGATTGGTTAACAAATTAAGGTACATCTAATAAATGGGGACCTAGGCAGTTGTTAAAAAGAATGTGCCAGCTCTTTATTTGCTGAAACAATAATCTTGAAGATGTGTGCTACATAATCTAGCACGCAGCCATTGAACAACAGAGCCGGGGTGGTACAGTTCAGTTCATAGGATTCAAACTCCCAGGGGTACTGAGCAAGACAAAGAAGGCTGGAGAATAAGTCTAATTGCGCAAATGGAGGAAAAAAACAGCACATTATTATAAAATAGCGTTCTCACAAAGTGAAAAGCACAGCGTGTGATGTGACTGAGCCACTCCTGCTCAAACTACTTATTGGTTGAAGGTAAGATTTATTTTCTCTTCTTAGTTACTTGAGTGGTAAGATAGCTTGAAATGCTTGGAGAAGGGTGAAAAGGGTCAAGAAGTTTGGGTAAGAACCATTCATAGCAGTTGTCCAAGACCTGCCAACCGTCTTCCCTTGTTATCATTTTCTTTTACAAAATCTGAGTTCCAATAAATGTGACCTCACCTCAGAAAGGGCAGTAAAAAGGTCACAAAAGAAAAGAAAAATATGAGTAAACGATTTACTATCCTCAGTTGTTTCTTTGAATTTAGACTATCATGGACAAAAAGCTGAATCTTCTATTTTTACCTAACCTCAGATCAAATCCTTGGTGGGAACTTTCTCAAATGCTAGATTTGCCACGAAGCATGTGTTGCCCTACTCTCTGAACTGGAAGTCACCTCTTATCTTACTGAATTCCCCCAACACTTCATTCTGTATTTCTTATGGAGGAACTTTTTAATCTGTTCCAGAGAGGATATAAGTTTGATTCATACACCTTTGTGAATTATCTTACAAAATGTCAACACAGTGCTAGGTAATTAGGAAGTATTCAAAGAAAAATTGCCTATAACACTTCACACACACAGCTCCACTGCCAAATCCTGACATATGTCTAATGTTGATTGGGATTCAATTTATTTAACTCTTAGAAAGTGTATATCTGACACTAACAATTGGACCAAGAGAGTGTTTTTGCTATTGAAGAGAAAGTTGACAGAATTCGCTCACAATTGGCAGTCTGTAAGGTTAAGAGCACTAAGAATTCAAGAGGTTTTACACCAGGATCAGGCAACCAGAATGAAATATCAGTCCCATCTCTTACTGTTTTGTTGACCTTGGGCAAGATATTTAGCCTCTCTAGGCTACCGCATTCTTGTTTGTAAAATACGCATGAAATTCCTTCTGTCATGAAGGAGTTTTTGTGAAGATTAAGTCGTGAAAAGCACAGAGAACAGGTCTGGGACTACAGTAAACACTCAACAAAACAATTGTTTTTTAGCTTTTATACACTTAAGTTAGTTACAAACTATGGTGGTTAAGGCAGCCTTTTCAAAAAAGAGCAAGTGAATCTCTACCCACCTTAGATGGATCCTCTTAATTGACGAAGACTGTTTCATATGCCAACTTACATTCTCAGAATCAGAAGGGTTGGCATAGTTCATAGTCAAAGAATCAAAAACCTCAACAGCTTAAGGAAATGAGGTGACGTGAAAGCAGAAGCATTGGGTAACATTTTGCCGAAGAACAGATATCCCTTTTCCATTGGCCTCCAAGACTGTCTGCAAACATGTACTCATTGCTCACAAGCAGAGAATGATCTGATGTGGCATGTTGTACAAGTCTCAGTTTCCAAATGACACACCAGGGAAGTCCTTACTAAAGTAGGATTTGCCTACAGCAAGAATGAGGAGGATCCTGGGCCATTTGGAAAGAAACATTAGCTAAACACCTGTCAGTTGTATGATAAACCATGAAAGACAGGCAGCTGGATGTCTTGTCATTTGGGGGGTAATTTAGGGACCCAACCCTTAAGTCCACCTCCCCAGCTGGAGGAGGCAGCAATAATTCTGCTCTATCAGGAGCTGATCCATCAATAGTCCATGTTGGAATAGCCTTCTCTGGAAAGAGCCGGGTGGATGAGAAATAAGATGATCAGCAAGGACTTCAGACACTGACTCATCCTAGAATTTGCATTAATGGACATCGTTTTAGCTTTGAGGATATAGAAGTGTTGAAGACTCACATCAAAACTCATGTCTTGACTTCTTCAGAAAAAAAAACAACAATAAATAATCTAATCTACAGTCTCTTCCTCTGTAAAGTAGAAATAATCATAACATCCCGATCATAAAATTGTTGTGAGGATTTCACAAAATAATGGGTGTTCAAATTCCCAAAACAATATCCGGTGTGTGTGATTGTGCATGTATGCTCTCTCTCTTCAAAAATATCAATACCTATCCCTCTCTCTAGTTTCTCTTTTTGTAGAAGGGGAAATAACTTCAGAATAATGGCGTTCATTTAGTTAGCCCCTACTATGTGTCAGGTGCTATTTAATTTTCATAACAACCATGTAATGGTTGAGCTAAGTCTCAGAAATAATGAGTAACTTGCCCAAGATCCTATAGTTGGTGAATTGTGAAGCTGGGATTTAAGCTCAAGCATGTCTGGTGACACTATCACCAATTTTCCACTGTACCACATCAATAGTTTACATAAAAAGTTGTACAAAGTACATCTCATTTACCTATTAAGTCATGAGGAACTGGTCACCTGGGGCTTAGGCATCCTCTAAGCCAGTGCCCACTACACTCAGTTCTATAAGATGTACATAAAATTCTTCCAACAGTTGAGGCCAGTGTGAAGAGTATACCCATGCAATTTTCCTCTCTTCCATTAAGTGAATATTTTACTGGTGGTGGACACAGTTCTTTGCACACTACAAATACCTGGCAGTGCATCTAATTTGTGACTTCAGTGGGGAGTGGATAACAGCAGCAGCTCTGATTGTTTCTTCCACCTTACCTCTGACAGGGGAATGTGGTTAAGCCATGAATCATGGTTTTATCTTTCACACATACGTCTATGATATTAGAAAATATGGGAAATTGGAATGGAACATGAAGAAAAGGTTGCTGGACTGACCAGATGGTCCCTGAACCTTCCCCCAAAATAGCACAATTGTTTATGTCTTTCAGCTGGTTTCAGAAGAGTGGCAAAAAAAAAAAGGACCTGCTGCTGACAGCTCACAACTATAGTCTTCTCCAGAGGATGGTCCTTGGGCAAATGGAGCTTCCCAGCCCAGAGTTGTCTGGGATTTATGTCTCAACCCCCTCTGTGCCAACCTGGAGTAGGTGAGACAGGGGTTCAAAAGACCCACCCCTTTGTCTCAAAGCAGGATAGATGCTGTGGTAGAGTTTACACTCCTGAGCTCCCTGTGGGATCAAGATGAGGCTAGACTTCACCTGAAACCACACTTTTGCCTGGTTTCTTCTCCTCCCCCATCCTATTTCTTTACTTTCTTTCAGATTTTTCTGAGAGCACTCCCTCAATAAATCACTTGCACAAGAATCCCCATCTCAGGCTTTGTTTGTTGGAACTCTGGCTTAATTTAGGGCTTAAAGAAGTGTCAGGAGCCAGATGACAAAAAGGCAGATCAAGGAAGCAGAGACTATAGAAGAGAGACTCGAGGGTTGAGAGTAGGAGCAAAAGTGCTCTCTTGGTGACTTCCTGAGATAAGGCTTTTCTAGCATATTTACAGGTAAGCCAGCCATGTATGCATGGCTAAAGGTGGTAAGGGCAGCGAGAAGGTGACAGGAATGGAGAAAAAGCTCCCCGGATCCCTGAATTCTCTAAAAAACCATTCCCAGTGACTCTTCCAGTGTTACAATGCCTCTGTTCCTTCCACAAAGACCTCTACAGAAGCCTGAGTCTCCAGTGCTTGGAATGGCCATTGCTCAATGTCACTCCTGTCTAGGCCTGGGATGCTGTTAGAGTTGCTAGTCTTTAAGAAGCTGAGGAAGAGGAAGAGGCATGGTTAGAGTAGACTATTCCAAGTGTGCGGTGCATTCAGTCATGACACAATTATTCTCCTCTTTTTTGCAGAGCACAGAGAGGAGCTCTTGATTATGATAGCTACAGAATACTGGGGACCCTCAGATTTTTAAGGGAGAGATGGACCATTAAACCTTTGGAGACAGCTAAAGACATTTAATATCTGTTATTCAACCTCAAGATATT
>JAQZBX010071081.1:0-15306 GCA_029593785.1 Cabassous unicinctus | reverse complement strand
ACAATTAGCCCAGGCTAGAAGAGAGGGAGATTGTGAGGGTCGGATTTCTCCAGTCCTTCCTAGGCTCCCAGGGCAAACTGCCGTGTGGAAGGGTCTGTGGGGCTCTGCAGCCCAAATTTGCGGGTCAGAACCTGATTCAGCCTTAGGCTGTGTCCCTCTCTCTCCCCTTTCCGGGAGTGGTAGATCCCTGGAGCCCCCTTTGTCTGTAGTCGCAGGCCCAGAGACCTGAGAATTCTAAGGAGTGTGGGGGAGGGTGCCGGCAGCAGCCGCCACTGCTGATTTCCACTCACGGTTCTGTTGTCGCGATTTCTCTCTTTTGTCCCTCTCTCCTCTGGGTGGTGTGCAGCCTTCCCCTGCTGTCCTAAACCCTAGAAGATCTATTTGAGGGCTATTTCAGCCTGTTTTCTAGCTATTTTTCTGGAGAAGAGATTCCTGTGTCTTACTAGTCAGCCATCTTCCCGGAAGTCCCTCCTTAGATTTTTTCATGCAACCAAAGGAGTTGTGATAAACACAGATATTATCTTAAATATGCAGAGAAAAGAAGAAGCTCTTCTTTTAATCCTCTAGGATTCTTTATTCTACCCAGGATTATGTCAGTTTCAAAGGAAAAATGATCACTTGGTTGGAAGTGTATGACACTTTCTCCATACATGGCCCTTTGTCATTCCCTTGGCCTTAGGATGTCTGCGCCACTCCGAGTGTCTGGGTGATGTCTCTTTAGCAAAGATAATTCCTTTTGAATATAATTGCCTGCTGGCCATGCAAGCATAATTTCATTCCAGCTACATTCTAGTTAAAATGGGAGAAACACTGGAAATAATATAAAACATGACATTTTTGAGAACCTCATGTGTTTTAGGTCCTGTGTGAGTTGGTTTACATCAATTAACTCATTTAATCCTCTGATAAGAAAAAAAAGAAGAGTAGGGAAGGTAACGTAAGGGAAGGGAAGGGAAGTAGTAGTATTATCCTCGTTTCCTAATTCTAGAGAACTCAAGTGACTTGACTAAGGTCATGAAGCAGCACATGATAGAGGAAGTGCAGTGTTTGCTTTCAAAATCTACCTTATATTAGTAATATTGGTTAAAGCCACCCAAATTAGCAAATCCTTCTGCCTCTAAAATCAAGACGATCAGGATCATCCAGCAAAATGTAAATGAATTATATATACACAGACATGAAAATGACTATATATTTTCACAAGAATTACTAACTTTAAAGGATAATCAAAACTGTGTTCTGTTTGAGCTTATTTTCTTATCCTACTAAAGCTAAATCATTACAGGTTATTAAACATGACATTAGTGTGGAAATAATTTTAAGGTATTTTACCTTTATTTGGAGTAACTAATATTATTTATATAAAGAGGATAATCATATAACAACACTATATGCAATATATCCTGTAGTTGGGAAATTACATTTTAGTTTTGATTAGGATGATTTGAGATTCCTACTGAGAAGGTTGCTTAAGGTCACAGAACTACTTAGAGCTATAAATACAGAAAAGGAATCTCTATTTCCAGCCCAATGATCCACTTTGTTAAAACAGTGCTCATGCTATTCATAAGGCAATGTCATCAATCACATATCTAGTTAAATATGGAGTAAAATGAGATGTTAAAAGAGAAATAGTCATTTAGGTAATAAATGCTAGCTAATCTTCCTTTTCATCAAATTTCATAATAGAATTTATCCATTTCTTGGAAGAAAGATTTTACAGATTTAGTAAAACAATATAACTACTTGGGATTATCACTTGTACTTGATGGAATATAGGAATTATATTTACAGTTCATTTTATAAAGGCCTATGGATGTCTAATAGGATTAGATGCCAAAGAATTAAAGATATTTAAAAATTATACAGATCTCTTCTGCAATATATAGCATTGCTTTATATTTTATTTATCTGGGCAACACTGGTACTTTAATTCAGATACTGTCTTTACTTTTCCAGAATTTTTGTAATGATTTATAGGAATTGTAATGCCCTCCAAGTTTTTCTATTCTCAGTACATTGACTTAAGCCAGAAAATTGCTTTATAATCAATATCTCTTCCTCCAAACTTGTCCTCATTTGAAGTCTCTATAAACAATCCTGAGAAATCACTATTTTTAATATTTCTCTTTGCCTTCACTATCAGGTTATAATTAAAAAATCATTTTATTTCTACTTGTTTTATTTGCCTTACTTTACCTGTGTTTCTACATAACATATTTTGTTTTAGATTTTTAAATTGCCAAAGTTTGTTGAGTATTCAGACAATTACTAATGCCTGATAAGTATTTAGCACAGCATTGGGCACTTAGTAGGGCATCAGTAAAAGTTCATTAGTAGTAATACCATTAGTAGCATGAGCAATGAAATAGAACTGTGGATCAAAGTCTCTGTCCTTAAGGAGATGTCTTGAAATTTAGTAAAGGAGGTAATGCATGTTAGGAAGTGATAATGTACAACCAAATGCTATGTCCTGGTATGTCTTTTCTTTGTTTCCTTTGCCTTTTCCACTCACCTGCTATTCACTTTACTTGATGCCTAACGTAGAATCGAACACAATGGAGAGAGTGCCTAAGTAAATGTTAGCTCACACCAGAATTCCTTATGCCTGGAAACATTCCAAATCATAAAAGCAGACTTTGGCCAAGAAAACTCTGGAGAACTCTGGAACAGTCACTTTTATTCCTTTGAGAGCTGGTAAAATTTCTAGTCAGTTCCAGGAGGGGACTTGAGGGCCATTCTGTAGTCTTGAGGCCACTGCAGCAATGGACTGTAGGTGTGATTTTGTTGGAGAAAAACTTAGGCTAACTCTAGGCATAGTTTGTTTCATACTAATTCTGTAGGTGATCCAATGTGTGCTTCTAAACATTCCTGGGATATAGACAGGACTGAGACCCTTAGTCTAGATTTATACCAAACCTCATTGCCTAAGACTTAAGAAAAAAATAGTCTTGCCCGGAGGAAGTGTAGTTTGGAACACGACATTATAACCATTTATTAGAATGTGGGTTCACCCTTAGTTGTTTTTATTTTTTTTAATTTTTTATTTATTGAAGTGTATCACTCATACATAAACATACATAAACAATAAGTGTATAGTATAAGTTTTGAACTTACAAAACACGCATACATAACATCATACAGGGCTCTCATACCTCACCCTACCACCAATACCTTGAACTGTTGTTAAACATTTTTAATGATGAAAGAATGTCCTCAAAATATTGCTACCAACCAAAGTACTTTCCCCCAACCCACCCTATTGTTATTACTTTTATATCATTTATACATGAACACACATAAACAATAAGCGTATAGTAAAAGTTGTGAACTTACAAAGCAAACATGCATAACCTTATACAGGGGTTCCATACTTCAACCCATCACCAATACCTTGCATTATTGTGAGACATTTGTTACAAATTATGAAAGAATATTGTCAAAATCTTACTACTAATTATAGTCCTTATCTTATATTTGGTGTATTTTCCCCCCAACCCACCCTGTTATTATTTTTTAAATATATTTTTATGACAAAAGTTGTAAACTTACAAAACAATCTTGCACATGTGCAGAATTCCCAAACAACACCCCTCCATCAACACACCACACTGTGGTGGAACATTTGTTACAGCTTATGAGATAATGTCATCTGATTATTACCAGGTCCATAGCATACATTTGGCACACATTTTCCATACTCCCCTATTATCAACACAGTACATCTCTGGCATAGATGCAAGAATATTATATAATTACTGTTAACAACACTCAATAGGTCACTCCAGTTGTATTTTTCCCATGCTTTTCCACATTTCCACCACCCTGCAATAATGATGTACATTTGCTCTAGTTCACAAATGACACTCTTGGCATCTTTACCATCAACCACAATTCTCATCCGCTTCTGGGTTTACTCTGCTATTCAGTCCCTAGATTATTCTCAGACTTTCTGTCAATTGGCATTTACATCCCTAGACTACCATTTTCAGCCACATCTCCATAACCAGCTGTTACTCACTATAATGTGTTACCATCAACTCTGTACATTTCCACACTTTTACAATAAGGTTAATTAAAACTTTTACATACATTAAGCCTCAGTAGTCCATCTCAGTCCTCCTCTAATCTCCTTTAAGAATCCACCACCTACCACCAGATCTTGAAGATATTTTCTTAAATTTTCTTCTAGAAGCTTTTTGATTCTTGCTTTTGTATTTAGGGTTTTGATCCATTTTGAGTTAATTTTTGTATAAGGTGTGAGATAAGGGTCCTCTTTCCTTCTTTTGGCTACAGATATCCAGTTCTCTCACACCATTTGTTGAATGGACTGTTCTGCCCAAGTTGGGTGTGTTTGACAAGTTAGTCAAAAATCACTTGACTGTATATGTGACAGTCTGTTTCTGAACCAACAATTTGGTTCCTTTGGTCTATGTGTCTGTCTTTATGCCAGTACCATGCTGTTTTTACCACTGTAGCTAGGTAATATGATTTAAAGTCCAGAAATGAGAGTCCTCCAACTTTGCTTTTCCTTTCTAAGATGTTTCTGGCTATTCAGGACCCCTTACCCTTCCAAATAAATTGATAATCTTGTTTTCCATTTATTTAAAAAATACTAGTGGAATTTTTATCAGAATTGCATTGAATCTGTATATCAATTTGAGTAGAACTGACATCTTAATGATATTTAGTCTTCCAATCCATGAGCATGGAATGTTCTTCCAATTATTTAGGTCTTTTTGAATTCTTTTAACAATGATTTGTAGTTTTCTGAATACAAGTGCTTTATATCATTGGTTAAGTTTATTCCTGAACAGTTGGGTTTTATCTGTCATATTTTATTTTCACCACTCTTTTGACACTTTTAGTTACTTTATTGATATACTCTTGATTTCTAGACTCTCTTCCAGGACTCTCTCTCCTATCTTTCTTTTCAGGCTGAAGCACACCCTTTAGTATTTCCTGCAAAACTTGTCCCTTGGTTACAAACTCTCTCAGTTTCTGTTTATCTGTGAATATTCTAAACTTGCCCTCATTTTTGAAAGACAATCTTGCTGGATATAAGATTCTTGGCTGGAAGTTTTTATCTTGCAGTATCTTAAATATATCATACCACTGTCCTCTTGCCTCCATGGTTTCTGATGAGAAATCAGCACTTAATCTTACTGGGCATCTCTTATATATTATTCATTACTTTTCTCTTGCTGCTCTCAGAATTCTCTCTTTGTCTTTGCCATTTGCTATTCTGATTAGCATGTGTCTCAGAGTTTCTCTATATGGATTTATTCAGAAGGGAGTACATTGTCCTTCTTGGACACGGATATCCTTCAATAGGGTTGGGAAATTTTCTACCATTATTTCTTCAAATATTCCTTCTGTCCCTTTTCCCTTCTCTTCTCCTTCTGGGACACCCATGACATAGATATTTGCATGTCTCTGCTGTCATTTAGTTCCTTGAGACCTTTTTCAATTTTTTCCATTCTTTTCTTCATCTGTTCTTTTAATGTTCACTTTCAGAGGCCATTTCTTCAAGCTCACCAATCCTTTCTTTTGCCTCCTCAAATCTGCTATTATATGATTCCAGTGTATTTTTAATTTCATTTATAACAACTTTCATTCCCAGAAGATCTGCTATTTTTCTATGTATGCTTACAAATTCTTCTTTGTGCTCATCCAGTCTTTTTAATATCTTTAATCTCTTTAGCCATCTCATTCAATTTGTTAAGGAGATTTGTTTGAAGATCTATGATTAGCTGTATCAACTCCTTTATGTCATCTGGAGGCTTATCTTGTTCCTTTAACTGGGCCATATCTTCCTGTTTCTTGGTGTGGATTGTAATTTTTTGTTGGTGTCTTGGCATCTGGCTTACTGGAGTATTTATTCTGGGTTAAGTTTAGGGCTTTCTTGCCCTTTCTCTCTTGCTGATTGTGTAGTAGGAGCCAAGGATGTAGTTGGTGCTGTAAGTTGTGGCGGCTCAAGCTGCCCTTATTGCCCCAAGGACCGATGAAGCTTCGCCCAACTTTCTCCTTTGCCAGGGGTAGGGACAAAGCCACAGCTTTGTGTAATAATGCAAGTCGTGCAGGCCTAGACTGTAGTTGCACAGAGAGATTGATGAAGCTTCATGCCCCTTTCTCCCCTGCCTGGGGTGGGGATGAAGCTGCAGGTGTGGGCTACAATGTATGCCTTGCGGGTCCAAGATGACTGCAGTTTCCCTGGTAGACTTCCGATTATTCAGTCTGTACTAGCAGAATGTACCTGCTGTTACCTGGAGAGGCTGGCGCAGGACCCACCAGCTTCCTCCCTGCCAGAGGTGGGGCTGAAGCCTAGGCTAGGGCTGCAGGCTGATCTGGGTGGAAAGAAACCATTCCCTACCTCACTGTGATTTTCAGTCAGCCCTGCTGGGAGTGGAGTCAAAATGGCGGCTACCGGCCTCCTTCTGACTTGGACAGGCTTAAACTTTAGCTGTTCTTAGGGTTATATTTTAGCCAGCCGAATTTACTAATCAGTAGCTGAAATCGGTGGCCAGCCGTCTCTTCCTTCCCTGTTTTTTTGGAAATGGAGCTTCCAATTCCAGCCACAGAATAGCTCATGGGAGTAGCTTCTGCTGCTAAAGTAGGATGATCACCAGCTTCTGTGGCGTGGCCTGTAGTTTCCTGGAAAGGCAGGCACAGCGCTCCACTTGTTCCTCCCTACTGGAGGTGGGGCTGGGCTTAGGCTAGAACTGCAACCTGATCTGGATGGAAAGAAGCTGGTCTTTACCAGCAGTGTGATTTGCAGTCCGTCCTACTTCCCCTCGTACCAGAGGCAGAGTTAAAATGGCAGCTACCAGCCTCTTTCTGACTTGGACAGTTTCAAACTTTAGCTGTTCTTAGGATTATTCTTTAGCCCACCGAATTTACCAATCAGTAGCTGAAGTTGGTGCCCAACTGTCTCACCCTCCCCCGTTTTTGGGAAGTGGAGCTTCCAATTTCAGCTGCGGAATAGCTCCCAAGGTGGTTTGTCCTGCCAATAGGGTGTGGGCACCGGCCTCCAGGGCGTGGAGTGCTCTACTTACTAATCTGCTCTGCACATGGGCAGTCTCCTTCTTCTGTTCTTTCAAGGATGTTGCAGGGTGCTCTTCTGGTCTCCTAGAGCCCCCAGACAGGTGTTTTAGATAGCTCTGGGTGATTACTAACTGCCCTGTAGCAGGAGCTGACTCTAGGAGCTCCTTACTCTGCAGCCATCTTGCTGGTTGTCTTTTACCCTTAGTTTTTCTTAGATTTTACCATGCTACCAAATACCACAAGTATTTATTCAGCACCTACAAAGCACCCAATAATATTTGGTATTTAGTTAATAATACATTATAATGTTCTTGCTCGTGAGTGGCTCACAGTTCCAAAGGAGTTGTTTTGAAATGTGTTCATTTTACTTTATGGGTCCATGGAGAAGTCCCAGAGCCACCATGACTTGAAAGAATGGAAGGAGGTGATGGTACAATTTTGGCATTGTACCTGGCACAGAGTAACGCTCAATAATTGTTAGCTTTGTGAACTTATGTTTCAACTAAAATTTTTTCCTTTTAATTGCTTTATATATTGATTTTCCAAGTAATATTTTATTTGAAAACAAGTGTGCTGCTCAATGAAATTTGAAAAACTAATGGTCTCAGACATCTCTTGTTTCAGTCATCCTAAAATATTCATATATTCATTCATCAGACTTTACTCACTTTTGATTAAATGGCTGTTTATAAAAAGTTAAAATATTTTGACAAATATGTATTCATTACTGAGTTTTGGAATGGCCCTATTATAGATAATATAAAAAAAGAATAATGGCCATCAACATTATGCTGGATCTGGACCAGCCTTCACAGACACTGTAAAGGCTAAAATTTATTGAGTGACAGGTACTATTCTAAATCATTTAAAATAATTTATGTCATTTAATTTTCATAGCTACCTTATGAAGTATTATTATTATCATATTTTATGGATAAGGTAAAACTGAAGACCAGAAATATTATCCAATGTACCCAACATTATACAGAAAGAAAGTGGCAGAGCTGGTATAAATACCTAGGACATTTGACTCCAGAGATAGTAAGTATTGTCATTTTAAAAATGAGGAAATTGAGGTCCAAGTATAGAATTCTTGCCTTTGTTTTATACAGATATTAACTGTGAGACCTAACATTTAAAATAAGGCCATCTGATCTCAAAACCTATGGCAATGGTTAGACATAGTTTAAACTTAGTAAAAAGCAAATTGTATTTTTCTTAGAGTTATGTAAAATAAAGACTTGACCAAGATGTTTAGACAGATCTAAAATAATCTCAAAGAGACTGAGAAGGTTGATCAGCTAACATTTGACTGCCAAAAATGTATCTAAGGAAATGTTACATCAATCAAAATTAACATCTTTTGTGAGATCTATCCCTAAGAATTTCATATTTTTTGATAATATAAAATATATTTTTTAAAATTTCAATTCTTGGTTATTTGTCACTAGAAATACAATTGATTTTTGTATACTGATCATATGTCCTGACATCTTCTTAAACTTACATATTAGTTCTAGAGGATATTGTTTTTGGGGGTTGGGGGCTAGATTCCATCTATTACCTATTTCTTCTCTGGTGAGTTTTAGTCTTTGTAATAGTGTTAGTCAGCCAAAAGGGGTGCTGATGCAAAATACTAGAAATCTGTTGGCTTTTATAAAGGGTATTTATTTGGGGTAGAAGCTTATAGTTACTAGGCCATAAAGTGTAAGTTACTTCCCTCACCAAAATCTGTTGCCAAATGAGCGAGATGGCTGCCAATGTCTGCAAGGGTTCAGGCTTCCTGGGTTCCTCTCTTCCTAGGGCTCATTTCTCTGCAGGCTCAGCTGCTGTGCTCTCTCCGCAAGATCAGCTGTAGACTATCAGGCGAATGGCTCGTCTCTCTTCCCAGGGCCTCTGCCGTGTCTAATGGAGACTTCTCTCCTTTCTCACATATCTGCTTCTCTGTGTGTTTACTTTCTGGGGCTCCAGTATCAAAACTCCCACCTCCTTTCTCTGCAGTGCAGTTTCTCTGTGAGTCCCCACCCACCAATGGGGCAGGGACTCCACATCCTACTGAAATGGCCCAATCAAAGCCTTAATCATTATTTAATCAAGTAAAAGTGAAACCTCTGAATCCAATATAAGCTAATATGCCCAGAAGAACAGACCAGTTTACAAACACAATCCAATATCTATTTTTGAAATTCATAAACAATATCAAACTGCTACAGTAATCTTTCAAGGAAATTGTCTGTTTCATATAAATGTTAAATTTCTGGGTTTAAAGTTTTTATAATTGTATCAGTTATCTATTGCTGTGTAACAAATTGCCACAAACTTGGAAGCTTAAAACACACATTTATTATTTTACAGTTTCTGTGGATCCAAGTTCTGAGCACAAGCCTAGCTGGGTCTCGTGCTTAGGGTCTCACAAAGCTTCAAGGGTTGGGTTCTCATCAGAGGTTGATCAGGGAAAGATTTGCTTCCAAGCTGCATCAGGTTGTTAGAAGAATTCATTTCCTTGTGGTTGTACGATTCATGGATGCTTGCTTCTTCAAAGCCAGAAATTGGGAGAGAGAGACTTCAGCAAGACAGTACCTGGTCTCTTACATAATCACATGTACAGGATCACATATATCTCATTGCCTTTACCACATTCTATTGGTTAGAAGCAAGTCAGGGTCCTGCTTACACTCAGAGGGAGGGTATTACATAAAGTCATAAGCACAAGGAAGTGGGAATTATGGGAAACACCTTAAAATCTGTCCACTATTATAATGTTCCCCTATTAATCTTCCAATATTTGTAGAATCTGTAGGGGTGTCATCTCTGTCATTCCAGATATTGCTAATTTGTGCCCTCTCTTTTGTTCTGATCAGCCTCACTAAAGGTTTATCAATTTTATTGATCTTTACAAAGTATGTTTATTATTTTCATGCTTCTGCTTACTTTGGGTTTCATTTGCTCTTTTTTTTCTAGTTTCTTTAGGTGAAGCTGAGATAATTGAATCGAGACCTTTATTCTTTCCTAATATAGGTATTTAGTACTATAAATTGCCCCCTAAATACTGCTTTAATGGCACCCCACAAATTTTGATTATGGTGTACATCTTATTGATCTTCTATGCCTGGAAGGAACTCTGTACCACGAATCTTAATATTACATCAACTTGATCTCAGTCCCATCCTCCAAATTACTTCATGGTTGCCAGCCAATAAATGCAAACTTTTATTTAAGGCAATAACCTAGGACCATTTCTCAGAGGCTTCCTTGACTTTAATATCCATGTTTGTCACCCATCTCACTTCTTGACCCCTCAATTATTGAATCCTCATTTCCAGTAGCCTACTCATTCCAATTCATTCATCTGTTTCCATGGTTACATCTTGAGCTAGTTATCAAGATGAACTAGTTATCAATTCCAAAATCATTAATTCAAACAGTCCCCTCCCTGAGCAAAGTCCATTATCATGCCAGCTTAAGTGCTCAAATTCTTCCATGGCAACACTTTTTACAAGTAATCAGAATCTTTTGGCCCTTATTCTTTACTCTTTACTCCATCTGTCAACTCTCTCCCTATCCATCTTAGATTAATTACACATTTTAAAAAATTACTCTCTTGTAAAAATATTTAAAAACCTTGCTTTTCCGTCTTTCCATCACATTTTCTTGGCAAAACAACCTAGGATGAACCCAAATATCATCTTTCCCCAGGCTGCTCCTGGGTATCTGAACATCACTGGAGAAAAGTCACAAGAGCAATCAGACTGATATCACTATGAATTCATGTTCAACAGCCTTAATGGGCTCTCAATTGCCTGATAATTATACAATATTTCTTTACTTAGCCAAATTTCCCAATCTAAACGGACTATTTATAAAGATATCCATTTTCTTCAAACTTCCTTGTACACCTCCACCTTTTCACACTCACTATATGGCTTCACCTTCTACTTCTTTGAGAAAACAGAATCCAAAACCAGGAGCTCCTCTGCAGTAATCAGAAGAGTTCTAGTTACTGCTCACTCCTTCATTCTTACGAATAGTGATGGCCTTTTCAGTTGCTGGTTCCTGGGTGCTTTACAACCTCTTGTTGGTTGTCTCAAGCCCTTCTCATATGCTTGTAAATATTCCCTTCATTAAACTCTCAATTAAACCTTTTTAGTGTACCATCTGTTTGCTTTTTAAATATAAAACCATAACTCTATCTTTTACTTTTAAATACTACCATGTCTGCATCCCCAACTGTACCTGCTTTAATAAAGATTTCTCTAGAACTAACCAGGTCTTAGGTGAAAGATGGAAAACATGGCACAATTTCCACCTCCCTGGCCCATGGCCAATATTATTCCTATGGATTCTTCCCACTTTTTATCTTCTAGTCAAATATTATGAGTAGATTGGTTTGGATTTGCCTTTTGCAAGTTACATTCTTCCAGTGTGGTCTACTTTTACATCAACTGTTAGAAATTTTCTGCCCTTGTCACCTTCATTTCTTGATGGTTATAACTTTCTTATTTTTTTTATTCATCATTTACCATGGTTAATTCACATGTTGAATTAATTTACTTAATTTCATAACTAAAATACTAACTAAAGATGGTTAGCTAAATCCCTTGCCATCAGCCCATTGGAGCAGCCTGGTATGAGAGCTCTGCCCAGTAAAGATGCTCAATATTTGATGAGTACTAAACCACAGAGCAGATCTTTCTTGGGAGTTTTTTTTTTTTAAAGATTTATTTATTTATTTCCGCCCCCCCCTCGTTTTTTTTTTTGTGTGTGTGTGTGTGCTCGCTGTCTGCTCTCTGTGTGTTCTACTGTGTCTGCTTGTCTTCTCTTTAGGAGATACCAGAAACCGATCCTGGGACCCTCCAGAGTGGAGAGAGGCTGCTCAATCTCTTGCGCTACCTCAGCTCCCTGATCTGCTCCATCTCTCATTGTTTCTCTTCTGTGTCTCTTTTTGTTGTGGCCAGCTCTCTGGGTGGGCCAGCTTGCTTTTCACCAGGAGGTCCCAGGAATCGAACCCTGGACCTCCTATATGGTAGACGGGAGCCTAATCACTTGAGCCACATCCGCTTCCTTCTTGGGAGTTTTTGAATGGAAACTTAGAAGAGAGAACAGAAGCCAAGAGTTGCACTGAGTCAGCAGAAGTCAGGAGGCAGGAAACTCAATAGCATTCTGAGGTGGAAAGAAGAAAAAGGACTAACATTGGGAAACACAGAAGCAGAAAGAAGCAAAGATGGAGGTAAATCCAGTCACAAATTTGATGGAATTCTTGTCATAGGAACCAACAGATGTTTACTACTGAGAAGACCTCTGTAGGCATTGCTGTTGGATATAAAGGCTGCTGTCAGATGCCACCCCCACCCCCCTCCCTGGGATAATCTGTGTCTTGAATGAACTACAGTTCCAGCTGTCTGGCTGAGTAGTTGCTAAGATATCACCTCTTCTCCTTGACTACTCCTGTACATCTTCAAACTTAACCAATGAAGATACCTTGCAAATGTCTTATTTTATTTATTTTTTATTTTTTTTTATTGTATTAATTACAGTACATGGTTTAATTTAGGGCCCACAGTTTGTGCAGTGTTGTTTCATGGATTTTTAAAAAAGTTTTTATTCTGCTACCATATATACAATCTAAAATTTCCCCTTTTAATCATATTCAAATATATATATTTCAGTTTTGTTAATTGCATACATAATGTTGTGCTACCATCACCATCATCCATTACAAAAACTATCTTGGCTTTTTGAAACCCAAATAAGCCTGACCACTAAGGACATCTATATATATTGAAAATAAATTATATAACAGTAAATTCATCTCTATTACTATATTTTAAAAAATGAGACTTAAAATAGCCCTAAGTGGTCTTACCTAAATAATTATCCTTTCTATAAGCAGTATTTGAGATCTGGTAATATTCAATAATTCTATTTGTCTATTTATCAGAGACTATGAAACTTATTAGAGATTACCTTGAATCCAGGGGTTCTTAACCTTTTTTGTTCCATGGACCTCTTTGCCAGTCAGGTGAAAACCATAGATCCCTTACTAAGTCCACACTATACTGTGTGTTATTTAATAAATATATCACACCTGCACTAATATATCCCCACAATAATAATGTTGTTTTTTTTTTTTGAATTTCAATTCAAGCTCATGGACCTCTTGTTAAGAATCCCTGCTCTAATCTAAAGAGAAAACAAAAGTATTTCATGTTCCCCAACTCAACTTGTTACAATTCAAATAACTGAATTTGGATGGAGTGAATTAAGAAAGTTAAAGAATATTATCCAAGCTCATTCAATTCCAATTTTCAATAGAACAAATTCAAATTGTCTGTAACAATCCACTTCCTGTTAATAAAAAAAATACCACTTATATTGACATGGTGAATTTGGTCCTAAATCAGGTATCTTTAGGAGATAACAGTTAATCCAAATTTATGGAATTCTTCCTTTTTTTCAAATATTCTGAATCTAGTGGTTTTTTGTCTTTTCTCCTTCTTTAACGAAAACTACCTGCAGCAGACATGCTCAAGAGCTCAATAAATAACGTGTAAGCAAAGCCTAAAGTGACTTTTTGCAAAAGAAAAGGGCTCAAATCCCTCTGAAGGAGAATTATTCTTTATTTTATACAGTTTCTTAGACCCCTAGGATCTTTTCCTTTTCTTTCCCACAGTTTTTCTACTTAGCATTCACAAAAGATATCTTTCCTTTAGGCTAGATTAGTCTCAACCTAGAAATTTTTCTCTCATTATTTATTTATTTATTTTTTTGGTGGGGGAAGGAGCATTTATAGTCCATGCACTTCATTTCTAGAGAGCACTGAATTGTTTGTACATTTGTATCAAAAATAAATAAATAAATAAACTGCACTTTATGATCTTTGACAATTTAGTTCTGTATGCATCACCTTTGAGTACCCCTGCATTGGAATAATAGGATTGGTATGCTATTTTCCATTAGTAAATGTAGATTACCCAAATTTTGTGGTTGGCTTTATTCACTGGTTTACATAGCTGCTAATGAAATGCAACCGTGTAGCAGTTTCACAGAACATAGTATCAACCAATAGTTTTATGTACAAGTATGATTTGGGGGAATCACAGAGGGTCATTGTTCAAAGCATAAGGATTTTCATTAATATTTAACCACATAGTTCATTAAGATTTTCCTATTCTTTTCCCCTCACCCAACATTATGTCACATTGTGTTAAATTTTGCAATCGGGTCAAGGATAGAGGTAGAAGAAAACAATGGACTGTTTTGCACACACCTTTACCAATACATCCCCACAAGAATAATGTTTTTTTTGAATTTTAATTCAAGCTCACAGACCCGTTGTTAAGAACCTCTGTTCTATTCCTATTTTTCTATTTGTTTTTATCAAGAAGGGGTACTAGACTTTGTCAAATGCCATTTCTACATCAGTTGAAATGATCATGAGGTTTTATCCCTTCATTCTGTTATTGTGTTGTAATACATTAAATGATTTTATTATGTTGAACCAACCTTACATACCTAGAATAAATTTCATTTGCTCATGGTATATAATTCTTTCAGTGTGCTGTTGAATTTAGTCTGATAGTATTTTGTTGAGGATTTTTGTATCTCTATTCATAAGGGATATTGGACTGCAATTTTTTTCTTGTGTTATCTTTACTTGGGTTTGGTATTGGGTGATGTTGGCCTCATAGAATGAGTTAGAGAATATTCCTTCCTCTTCAATATTTTGGAATGCTTTGAACAGGATTGGTGTTAATTCTTATTGGAATGTTTGGTAAAATTCCCCTGTGAAGCCATTTGGTCCTGGACTATTCTTTATTTGGAGGTTTTCATTATTGATTCAATATCTTTACTTGTAATTAATCTGTTGAGATCTTCTATAGTCAGTATTGGGTGCAGTCTTATTGATGATCCCTTGCCTCTTTCAGAATTATCTCTTTATCTTTGGCATTTGACATTTTGATTAGTATGTGTCTTAGAGTAGGTCTATTAGGATTTATCCTGTTTGGAGATCTTTGTGCTTCTTGGACATGAATATTTATGCTTTTTGTAAGAGTTAGGAAATTTTTGTCATTATTTCCTCAAATATTCTTTCTGCCCCTTTTCTCTTCTCTTCTTCTGGGACTCCCATGATGCATATATTGACATGCCTCATGTTGTCACACAGGTCCCTTAAAACTCTCCTCAGTTTTTTATATTCTTTTCTCTGTTTATTCAACTGTATGATTTTTAAATTTGCATACTTCATTTTATTCATACACATAG
>JAQZBX010071080.1:0-15298 GCA_029593785.1 Cabassous unicinctus | reverse complement strand
GGACACCTTTGGTTCCACTTGGGAAGACTGCTCATATGGAAAGCAAAAAATAGAGAACTGACAGATGCACAACGAATATTACTGTTTTTCAAAGGGTTTTACTTATTTTTCAGATTAGAAAATTAATCTTTAGGAATAATCAAGGTATAGAAAAGTTGAAATTCAAAGACACATCTGCTGCCTCTGCAGTTCAGTATAAATTATAGTAACTGGCACAGGGGGAACTGGAGACCAGAGAGTGTGTTTTACTTCTCTTTGTATTCCTCGTGCCTAACATAGTGTTCAGCAAATAGCTGCTTAATAAGTGATAAATGAGTGTTGAAATGGCCGCATGTGAACACTGAACTGAGGGTCAGACACTTTTAATTCAGTTGGGAAGGATATAGAACTAAAGGGGCACGCAAATATGCAATCAGATGGATAGGAGTCCGAAGGCCTGCAGGAGACCGCGGAGGCGATAAAAAGAGCAGGAACAGCAGAAGGCTCCTGCCCGAGAAGCCCTTGTTATTGAGGTCATGGCCTGCTAGGTGGGGACTCTTTTTCAGGATTAGCTATTCTCTTCTGGGAGGAGGCTTAAAGAAAAGAACACAGAGTAGGAAGAGGGGAGAAATGGAACACAAGGAGGGATGGCTGTGTACCCCTCTTCTCCAGGAGATGATCAAGTTTCAAATGCTTTAATAGATGCATATCTTCTTGCTCTTTTTTGCTCCTCCCAGCACAGAGTACTAGGGACTCAGTTTCCCTTCTCTAGTGATGTTTTAACTTTGTTTCCAAGCCTTAATGAAGATTGGGCCTTTGGTTAGTTTTTGTCACTGAAGAAGTAACTTTCTTCTTAACTGAAGAAGTTAAGACAAAGCCACTAAATCCAATCCAGTCAACCTTGGGGATTGGTATAATACCAGATAGAGCTTCTGAGTTTGCCCTTAATAGACAACAAACAAACAAACACCCTGATGAATTCCACATTCCCCCCTGATTTTGTTGTCTTGGAGAGTAAGAATTAGTAGTTTTAGGGAACTCTGGTGGATAGGCTCATCCTGATCTCTAACCATAGCCTTGCCATAGCACATGGCATAGGAAGTTAGTGTGGCTTCTAATCTGGTTCTGCTACTATTTTGTGGTCCAACCTAGGGCAGAATACTCTATTTGTTGGCTTTAGTTTTCATCTTCAGATGGAATATGAGCAGAGTGACCTATGATGCCCTCCAAAGAAAGCCCTTCCAACTCTGCCATTTGGAGTCTATGAGTACAAGAGTGATCCCAACATCTATTACTTCTATTCTATGCTGGGAGCTTTTGCAAGATTGGTTAAAAGAACTCTTTGATTTTCTGGTCCATTATGAGCCAAGCTGTGTGAGATACTGTGCCCCTTGCCTTTGGGCTTTCTTTATTTGAGTTGCCCTCCCTACTGCTTCCATTGTTTTCTACCTGCTGTTCAGACTGTGCTGCTCTGGTCCTTTGTTCCTTACCATAGTATACTCTGTGTCCTTGTAATTCATGTACTATGCTCATCCTCCTAGTTCTTTTTGTGGTCAAGGACTGTGTTTACTCATCTCTGGTTGAGTTTGCTCCTTCGTGCAACAACTTCTTCTGGACTTTAATTTTTTCTTTCAGCAAATGTTTATTGAAGCCCACTGTTGTGAGAGGGACTCAGCTAGGTGCTAGGTGTTGGCTAGAAGCCAGATTTCAGCCATGAATAAAACAGCCATGGTTCTTGCCACTATGGAGTTATAGCTTAGTGGGGAAGACAGACATTAAGCAAATTATCATGTGCATAATACAACTATGAAAAATGTTGTAAATTGGAAAACAGGGGGTGCTTTGGAGCATGCATAATGTGAGCCTAAATCAGTTTGGGAGACAGGGTGTGTCAGGGAAGTTTATTTGAAGAAAAAGTATTTAAGCTGGGACTAGCAGCATGAGTCAGAATTTGCTAGCTAAGAAAGAAGAGCCTTCCATGTAGAAGAAATTCTAAGTGATCTTCAACCTGGACTGCACATTAACATCACCAAGTATAAGAGAATATAAGAAGCACTTGGAAATCTCATACAATGCTGGTGTGAGTGTAAAGTGATATAATTGCTTTGGAAAACAGTTTTGCAGTTACTCAAAGAGTTAAACATATTCCTATTGTATCATCCAGCAATTCCACTGCTGGGTATTTACTCAAGAAAAATGAAAAAAAAAAAAAAAAGGTCCACATAAAGACTTGTACATGAATATTCATAACAGTTTTATTTGTAATAGCCAAAAATTGATGAATGGATAAACAAGTGGTGGTATATCCATTCAATGGACTACTCCTCAGCAATAAAATGGAGCAAACTACTGATTCATGCCATAAGGTAGCTGGCTCTCAGAAATGTGCTGAGCAAAAGAAGCAAGACTCAAAAGAGTACATACTGATGATTTCATTTCTTGAAGTTATCGAATAGGCAAAACTAATTTATAGTGATAGAAATAAGATCAATAGCTGTGTGGAGGGCGGTGAGGGTTGGCAGTTGAAGGGGTATGTGGAAACATTTTGGGGTGATGGAAATGTTCTATACCTTTATTGGCATGTTGGTTACACATAGCCTGATGTTTATCAAACCCATTGAACTGTACACTTAAAAGAGGGGCATTTTTATTGTATGCAAACTATACCTTAAAAAAACTATGCCCATTACCCACTTATATGAAGGTCAAAAACAGGCAAAACTTATCTATGGTGATAAAAGTCAGTAGTAATCTAGTGGTTACTACTAGGAGTGGTAGTATTGACTGGAAAAGGACAAGGAGAAGGGAACCTTCCTAGGGTGTTGGAAATGTTTTATATCTTGATTTTGGTGGTAGATACATGGATGTACACACATAAAAATTGAGTTATAAGTTTATTTATGCATTTTACTGTATGTATGTTATATTACCAAAAAAAAAAAAATTCCAAACCTTTGCCTAGGCCTTACTCATAGAGATACTAATTTAATTGGTCTGGGTTGGGGCCTAGGCATAAGCAATTTAAGTCCTCTCCAGATGATTTTAATATGCCACCAGAGTTGAGAACTCCTGCCTTATTGGAAAGCCAGAGGAGGGAAGAAATTTGCATCAAAGAAGAATCATAGGAAGCAGGAGGAAGATGAGGGCAGAAAGGTAGGCAGATTTCAGATAATTCAGATTCTTGCAGGCCACATTAAGAAAACTGAACTTGATCTTAAGAATAACGAGAAGCTTTTGATGGGTTTACAAGTAGGGAAGTGACTAGGATTGATGTGCAGCTGAATGTATTAGCCCACCTATAGCCCGCATTTGTGCTGATTGGTCATTAAATATACCAAACACAGTATAGGAGTGACAGACTGTGGAGAATGATTTGGAATAGTTGCGGAATCTTGAACTAGGATTGATGATTGATTAGAAGTGGGGGATGAAGGAGAGTGAGGTGTCAAGTTTTCTGACATGAGCAACTGGAGAAGTAGGAAGCTTAGGGGAAAGATAAGGAGTTTAGATCGAGACATTGAGTTGAAGTACCTGTGAAACATCCATGTGGAGATGTCTAGTAGGTAGTTGGATTTTGTAGGTTTCTTTGGGTTAGAAGAAGATATTTGAACCAGAAGCATAATTTGGGGAGTTGATAATAGCTAGTAATTTCATAAAGTTGGTAATTGAAGCTGTGAGAAGGGGTGAGATCACTTTAGGAAAGAGTGTAATATGAGAAGAGAAAGCCTAACACTGAACCTGAATTCTTTAAAACTTGAACATTAAAAGTCCAGGAGAAGCCTGCCGTGAATATTAGGGTAAACAAAGATTCATTTATTCATTCCACAAATCTATATCTATATTGAGGACCTACTGTGCCAGGCAGGGGAATACTGAAGTGAACAGAAAAGTGTCCCTGTTCTTGTGGACCTTACTTCTAGTGAAAAGAGACAGACAAATAAACAAATCAGTGAATAAATATGTCATATGCCAGGTGGTAGTAAGCACTAAGAAAAAAATGAAAAACAGCCTGAGCTCTGCCCTAAGATAAAATATTCTCATATAACTGCAGTTGTAAGCAGACTAAGAGGAACAAAGTCAGAAATGTTGGTGGAACTCAGAGGTGTATCTCATTATGGTACTCAATTTAGGTATTTATACATACTCATATGGATTTTTTTTTTTTTTTTTTTTTTTTTTGATGAGTGACCTTAGGAGAAGTGAGTTTGGTCAGAAGTCAGAGCTTAGAATCCGAGATCATTCGTGTCACTGCTCCTTGGGCCAGTTGAAACCAGTGCCAGCTTTATCCGGAAGGAAAGCTTTTATGAATTCTTGCCCTCAGAGGAGAAGAGCTGGGCCTTTCTGGGATATAAGGGCATGATGTTCTAACAGGGGCAGGAATGTTCCTCAGAAAGGCTGAGTTTTACCCATCCCAGTGGTCTGATCTCTCTCTCTTCTCTATGGCTAGCCCTGTTGTGCACTTCTCCTGAGACGTTGTATTCCAGTGAGGGCAACAGGTCCCCAACCCCTTCTCCTTCTCAGCCTCTGCATTTCTGACTCATGTCCCCCCTGTCCTCATGCCTCGTTTTGTCTCTGAAACTTCATGATCCCTGGTCAAATCTGAAAGTCTTCCCAGGGCTACTGCTCTGAGGCTTATGGTCTTTCGAACCCTTTCCAAGGGTGAGGGTGGACTGTGATCTCATTGAAAGTTGCTGCAGTGCTTGCCAGGTCCAGCATTTGGGGATGAGGGGTGAAGTGAGAGAAAATATTCTCACCGATGAGTCCCCTTCTGATAAAACTTGGCAGTTTCCAGATTCTTCTCAGGTTCCAGCCAAGCACTGAGGAACAATCTGACCTTCTCAGCCCCTTATCTGTATCTCCTTCACGACTGCTGTCTCTCTCACTTCTTTCCCTTTGGGTTTGTGTCTTCTATCAGACAATCCATTGCCAGGCGCGACTGCAGTGGCTCTGCTTTGCATGCCTACAGATAGCGCTCTTCCCTGGGGAATGAATTGCTGTTTAGTGATGAAGAGAAATGGAAAGTAGCTGGAACAGATGAGACAGGCATTTGCTCCTCATATTTGATAAGCAGTAGTAGATATTGATGGTGGGAATTGGTGGATTGTACCCAAGCGTTCCTTTGCCCTTTTGGGGAGATATGGTTTGTTATGAATCCATTCATTCACTCATTCACCAGCACCTAATGATTTCATACTTGCCAGAGAGCTGATGTTTGTTGTGGTGCATGCTGGTCCCTGGGGGATAGAGTGAGTCAGACATGGTCCTTGCCCTTTTCTGAATGTGGCATGTGAACAACTCAGAACATGAGAATGATAATATAACAGAGCTATGTACAAAGTGCTTTGGAACATAGAACAGTGAATGATTAGCTCTGTCTGGGGAAAGAAGAGATTTGAACATGAGGGAAGGACTTTGTTCTTCCATGCCAGTGATTATCAAAGTATGATCTGCAGACCACTGGGTGTCACCAAGTTCTTTTCAGGAGGTCTAGAAGGTCAAAATCATTTTTGTAGCAATACTAAGATGTTATTTGCCTTTTTCATTGTGAATACATTAGTACTGATGGTGCAAAAGCAGTGGTAGGTAACATGAATCAAAGCAGTGGCACTAAGCTCTACTGTTAATCATTGTATTCTCACCTCCATGCACTCCCAGTGAAAACAAACAACAGTTTTTAATAAAGTTGTAAAAATGACTAATTTTATTAAACTTTATTCCTTGAGTAAAAGTCTTTTTTAGTATTCAGTGTGGTGAAATAGGAAGTACATATAAAGGACTTGTGCTGTATGTAGAAGTTTGATGGTTATCTCAAGGAAAACCACTTTGTGCAATGAGTTGCATGCTGAACTACCTCCTTTTTCAAGGAACACTAATTTTACTTGAAGGAACACCTACCAGACAAACTGTGGTTATTCAGACTTGGGATATGACAGATATTTTCTTGAAAATGAGTGAAGTGAGGCTGCCACTTTCAGGAAAACAACTGGCAGTGTTTGTGGCCTGTGTTGGTTAGGCTAGTGTGTCAACTTGTCCACGTAATGGTGCCCAGTTGTTTGGTCAAGCAAGCCCTGGGCTAATTGTAATACAAAGGACATTTCATGGACTTTAATCATCAGTGAGTTGACGCATAGGTGACTAGTTACATCTACAATCAACTGAGGAGATTGCCGCCAGCAATGAGTGATGTCTCATCCAATCAGTTGAAGGCCTTAAAAGGGGAAATTATTTCAGCATTCAGGGAGAGAATTCCCATCTCTGCTTTGGACAGCCTGAGTCTCCTAGGGAACTCATCGAGGACCTTCATCAGACCCCTGGTTTGCAGCCTGCCCTACGGGATTTGGATTTGTGCATCCTCACAGTCACGGGAGACAATTTTTTAACATCTCATGCTATTTACAGATATCTCCTGTCAGTTCTGTTTCCCTAGAGAACCCTGACTAATACATGGCCAATGATAAAATTCTAGCTGTCAGTTGAAAATTAGAATTTTGTAAAATGTGTATCTGCCACCATGATCTTAACACTTCCCTAAATTAAAAACTTTTCTGCTGGAATAACTGGTGATATTAATAAAAGTAATTATTTTGATATTGTATAAATGAAATGTAGCAACATTTGGGAGATCTGCACAACTCACACTGAACCAGAAGTTCCCAAGTGCATCATGCATGCATGCATGGGTAAAAGATCCATTTGAAGTGCAAGATAGATTAATGGAATTTAATTTAACAGTACATATAGTTCATCCATACAATTTCAGATTTCACATTGCAACTAGCTTTTCAGAAACCTACCGACTTGTCAAATTTGAATGTAGGATCAGGGAAGGTCTACAATTATCTGATGAAGCTATTAAAATACTCCTCCCTTTTCCAACTGCATATCTATGTTTTGATTTTCAATCAAAGCAACATATTACAACAGATTGAATGGGGAAGCAGATATAAGAATCCTGCTGTCTTCTATTATGCCAAACCCTAAAGAGATTTGTAAAAATATAGAACAATCTTATTCTTCTCAAAAAATTTTTTCAGAAAATAAAATTATTTTTCATAGAACGTGTTATTTATATTAACGTGCAAGAGGTTTATCCTTATTTTATATGAATTAATAGTGAAATATATATGTTTTAATTTCTAATATGGTAAGTATCAGAAAATCCTTTGGGACCATCAATAACTTTTAAGTGCATAAAGGGGTTCTGAGACCAAAAAGATTTGAGAACTGCGAGCTGTGCTATTATTCTCTTTGCCTAGTATTCTAACCCTCTTTTCTGCACATAATTGTGGAGTTACTATTTAGTTATTCATTCAAAAAACATTTACTGAGCATTTATCTAGAGCATTGCTTTTTGCTTGCTACTGGGGATATGGTTTCAAGCCCTTATGAAGATCACAGTCTGGTGGGGAAGACAATTGAAATAGATAATTGCAACATAGTATGATAAATGCTGCTGATAGATCCATAAATGTTGTGGGAGCACAGGCTGTCCTCAGAGTCTTGCAAGGAGCCACCTGCCCACTCACCGAAAACATATGACTGATTATTTTGATTGAACTGTACCTTCTATATTTGATTCTTCATAGTCTGACAGGGAGAGTGGCTGAAATTAGCAGAAGATGGGAACTGATCACTTGCTGCTCTGAGAGGAAAGAAGGAAACTACAAATGCATTGAATGTCCGCTTTGTGCCAAGCCCTATGCTAGGTGTTTTAACAAATGCAGTCTTACTTAATCCTCACAATACTCCTAGGTAGTAGAGATTATTATCCCTGTTTTGCAGATAAGCAATTGGAGGTTCAGAGAAGTTAAAGAATTTGCTCCTCTATGATATGGTTTGTAACTGGTGAACCTGGGATTTTGACATGTGTTTTGACTCAAGTCCAGGGCGCTTTCATTGTAGTAATGTGTTACTGAATTGGTGGATCTTCTAAGGTGTTCCTAGATGGTTTTGGGAAACGTTGCCAGACTGGAATGTATAAGAGAAGGTAGAAAAAGTCTCAGGAAAGACAGGGGAATAGTTTAGGAAGTGCTTGGTTGAAGGGGTTATTTGTGAGTTTTGGCTAACATGATTTTTTTGGTCCGGATTCTACAGCCTTATGGGCTATCAAGCTTGTGTACTCCCTCATCCTCAATCCCTTTAATCCTTTTCTATGCCAGGTGATGCCAGCAGCAAAGGTCACCTGTCTGTCTGATCAGGCTACAAACCAGGACCTGGTATTTGAGGCCTGTATTACTCAGGGTTCTCTCGGGAAACAGAACCAATAGGAGATGTCTGTAAATATTATGAGATTTTTATAAGAATTGTCTTGCACGACTGTGGGGATGCACAAGTCCAAATTCTGAAGGGCAGGCTGCAAGCTGGAAACTTTGATGAAGGTTTTTGATGGATTAACCAGGATTAGCTGGCTGGCTAAAGTAGAGATGGAAATTCTCTCTTCTGACTGCTGAAAACATCACTTCTTCTTTTAAAGCCTCCACCTGATTGGACGAGACTTCTCTCTTTGTTGAAGAAATCTCCTCAGTTGATTGTAGATGTAATCAGCCCTAGATGCAATCAACTTACTGATGATTTAAGTCCACAAAATGTCCTCACAGTAACAATCAGACCAGTGCTTGCTTGACCCAACAACCGGACTCCAAAACTTGGCCAAGTTGACACATGAACTTAACAAAGACTAAACTCCTTCGACCTGCAGTAGGCATTTGGGGACACTGAACTCAGGCCAATGGTGCCCAGCCTGGACATTCCTAACCCCTAGAGCTTAAGAAAGTATTTCCATTATTTTTAAAAGTCTTCTAGAAGTTGTGCTTTACTTAGGGATAAGCCTGTATGTGGATATAGGTGAATGAAAAAGTTGTATTTCTTTGTTTTAGGTCCAAAATCTGTCAATTCAGTGCTGTTCAGGTGTGGAATCTCTGGTCTTCTAGGATAAGGGTCAACAAACTATGGCTCACAGGCCAAATCCAGTCCACCACCTGTTTTTTGGGAATAAGGTTTTATTGCAACACATCTTGATTGAGCCACATCTGTTCCCCATCTCCCACTTTTGCTGCTGAACTCCTTGAGAGCAAAAATGAGATATGATTTATCTCTCTATACCCTGTGCTGATCACAGGGCCTGACATAGGAAGAGCACACAATAAGTGTTGTTTAAATGAGTGCATCATATACTGATCTAAAAGTTCTGATAATTTGATTTGTATACCTTTGAGTAACAAAAAAATTGGGATAAGGGAAAGAAACAGTTATATTAGTTATGCTAGTCTTAGTGTTTTGTGCTTTATCTGTGAACTAGTCGTTATTCATTGCATTTTTTGGGCAGAGAGGTAGATAGTTCTTCCAGAAATGGGGTCTGTGAATGAAATAGTCATGCCAGGAGCTTTTGTTGGTGTGGAAGTTGAGAAACAATGCCTTAGTCTTCCTACACTCCACTCTCTCCTTTAGTACCCCCACTCCTCTATCCCCTTACTCCCAGCCTCAACTGAGCAGGGTGAATATAAGGGAACATAGGTTACATGAAGATAATTCTTCTGTATGCATACAACTCATTTTACTTTTTACCCTTCTCTTAAAGAGCCATTTCTTTGTGTGTTTCTTACCTGTGTTACATCTCTGGCTTCTAGAAGATGAAACAATCCAAAACTGTTTGGTCACCTTAGCATAAAAATGATCTAGATGAAGTGCTGACCTGGGGGTCAGCAGGCCTGGGCTCTCGGCGTGGCTCTTCAGGGCTTCATTTGACTTGGACACATCAGTTAACATCGGTGAACTTCAGTATTCAACAGATTTTTATTGAGTCACATCTGGGGCACTTTAAACATTTTTTTATACCCCTACCTCATCTTGAAAAGGATTTGAACAACTGGCAAGTGATCAAAAGGTGACCTGTCCTGTCCCTGCAAGCAGATAAGTAGACAATTAAATGGATTAGAGTGCTTCAGGTCTTTGATCAGTGCCTTCTAGAAGGCGTCCCAGCATCAGCCTCTTTATCCTGTCATTGCTTTGTCTCTGTGACAGCTTCTTTTCTTATATGGGAAGTCAAAGTCTTCTATCTTATTTGAGGATGATCAGAAGAATATTTAGACTAGGAAGTGTTTATGGCGATCAGGGTCAAAAGGAAAGAAGAATTTTATAACTTAGGAATTGGAAGAAATATAGGACACTTCAGTCAAAACACCTTTTTCAAATAGTGAAGTTGAGACCTGGAGAAAGAAAGTGACCTCTCCAGAGACACATGATAGAGCTTAGACTAGATTTCAGATGTTTCTGCTGTGTGCATTTGTCAGGCTAGATGTTTCCCAGGTTTTTAAGAGAGGATTGGGTGTCATGGAAAGAGTTAGGGTGGCCTAGGCTCTTGTGCTGGTTTCATTGCTCCATGACTGTGTGATGATGGGCAGGGGAAGCTGCACTCGAGGCCTCCCGAGCTGTTGTACCAGACGAGCTCAGGACCTTTAGATATCTAAGAGATATTTACTGTGTGGAACTGTCTGTAGGAAGGCTTTAAGATGTGAGGAGTTTTTCCAGTCACCCTGTGGCTGGCATATATAGCAGCAGTGACAAAGTGAACAAAAAGGAAAACTACCCATTATTCTGACACTGGAACTGATTGGCTGTTTTTTTGTTTCGAGAAAGATTGTGTTAATTTATAAGCCAGCTATTCAGGAGTGCCTATTTTAGTTACCTTTGACTTTACTGAATTGTTAAATCTTTATTCAACTCATTAAAATATCTCATTTGAATATGTATTTCTTTAATATTAGTGAGACCAAATTTTTGTTTTTTGTTCATTGACCATTTGTATTTCTTTTTCTTTTGAATTATCTATTCATGTTCTTTGTCTAGAGCTCAGTATATTCCTAGTCCTATTCTTGATCTGCCTGCCAGAGAGCTATTAGGATGATAAAGCATTGTCCCTGAATGGGGGAATTGAGCACATTCTTAGTGAGACAGTTATAGGCTAGATGAAGCACTTTCTTCACTATGCAAGGAACCCTTTTAAGTGCCTACATGAGAAGTCAGATGCTAGAAGCTAAGGACACTGAAACAGGTGAGTGATAGAGGTTGGGTGGCAGCCCTGAGTAATATTGTCTCTTGCTTTTCCTGTACAGAGTTTTGCCGGATTGACAAGCCCCTGTGCCACAGTGAGGATGAGAAGCTCAGCTTTGAGGCAGTCCGCAACATCCATAAGCTGATGGACGATGATGCCAATGGAGATGTGGATGTGGAAGAAAGTGACGAGGTGAGCTCTCTCACCCTGCTATGAAGCTCTTCTTTTCCCGTGTGAAATAGTCCTTGATGTCTGCCTAGACAGACTGTTCCCTGTGAAGACATATGCTCTGATGCTAGCTTGTTCTCTAGGAACTCGTCTCCCTTAGGGGAGGTGCCTCTCAGCGGAGTAGCCCTCCAGGATCTAACCTGTCAGAGTCCAGACCTAATGCCTGTGTCTCTCCCAGGACTGGTTCCCACTTACTGGCCGCTAGTATCACACTGACTGAGCTGTGCTGTTAGAGGGGGACAGGGAACCCTGTGGTTGGTCTCTACGGTTTCCCAGGGTCCTTATTGTAATCCTGCTATAGAAAGATATACTTACTCTGTGTTCAGCCCTGTGCTTAGCTGTGGGAGAGAAGGCAAGGCAGTCAGATCCTGTCCTCAGGAAATTTATACTATATTTTGGAGGAAGAAACAAATTTGCTAGGAGCTAGTTGAGTGGTCCAGATAGTAAGAGATAGAGGGGTCTCTAGGCTGGAGAAAGCGCTATTATTGTTTCACATTTTGGCATTACTACAGCTCCAACTCCACAGATCCTAGAGCATAAGGTCATTTTGTGTGAGAATATTTAAGGGTTTTGATTTTGATTTCAGGCTCAACATGAGCCAACAGTTTCGTGAAGCTGCCAAGTTATGTGAACTCTTCACTAGTGACATAGTGTTACATAAAATGAGTGTTGCATAAAATAAGCCAAGTCTCTCTTTCCTGTTGGTTAGCTTACCTTTGAATTTTGAGTTCAATTTTGGATCTTATATTGTCAGAAGGATTTGGAACAGTGAGAGCCTATATAGAAAAGAGTGGCATGAATTATGAAGAGTATGGAAACCATGAAATGGAGAACAATGAATGCAATTCAATAAATATTTATTGTGTGTATTTTATATGTGGTAGGCACTATGTTAGGCTCTGGGGAAGTGGTAGGCAATAAGATAGATAATTTATCCTTATATAATTTATAGTCTAGTGAAAAAACTTTAGCCTGGAGAAGAGGAGACTCAGGTAATATAATTTCTGTCTTCAAATACACAAATAAATGAATCAGACTTAAATAATGATGATGGTAATGAAAACTATAGCACTAGCTATCACTTATTGAACTCTTACTTTATGCCAGGCACAATGTAGGCTCTTGAATAGTTACTTTTTTAACTTTCATAGTTACTCTTTTAACTTTCTTAGCAGCCTTATGAAATTGATATTATTACCAAGGACTGGAGTCTTGGTTAAAGGTTAAGCATTTTGTTTAAGAACATACTGGATTTGATTTCAAAGCCTATGCTTAAGGCACTGCTGTATTGTTTCTCTTATTCTAAGGGCAGAACGAGGACCAGTATGGGGAAAACCAAAAAACACATTCTTGTGGAATAAAAAATTGCCTAATAGTCAGAGCTAGCTTATCACAGAAGAGGCTACTGTGGTAGATAGTGAACTCCCTGTCCCTGAAGATGAGCAAGCAGAATATAGAACTCCACTGATTGGTCAGTGGAGGAAATTCTTCTATTAAGTTGACCAAATAATGTCTGAGGAATTCAAAGATGGAGGAAAATAGACTTCCTAGAGGAAAGGTATAATTTGGAGAGAGTGCAAGGGGTGGGTAAAAGCCTGACTAGTGGGGAACCAGTGTGAGCAAAGGTGTGGAGGTAATAAGAGGCACAGTGCTACCTTGGTTTGGTTAGACAGAGGGACTGTGGACAGAAATTCTGGAAAGGAAAGTGGGGCCCAGGCAAACAAGCTGAGATATGTGTCCTTGTTGAACTAAGCAGTTGTAGGTTCTTGAGCAAGGACAACAACCACGATGAAAGTATCTGTGAAACTGGTCACATCTAGAAGTGTCATTGGTTCCCAAAAGATCAAATTTTTATCTGCTGAGAACAGAGCCATGTTCTGGTGGTGAATGAGGCCTAGAAGTGTCCTGATCTCTCCCCTAGGGCCTGGCCATATCACTGGGAGATGGATGGTACAACAGTTAAGAAGATGATATGATCCAAGATCTACAAATTCCTGGATATCTTTGCCATCTGCTCCTCCTTCTTTTTTCACTCTTTACTGAATTGCTTTGTCAATGAGGATAAGAAGAAAATGTTCTTTTTAGAGGAATGTTACCACAACAAAAAGCTCATCAGCACAAACTGTTCTAAAATAACACAAAAGCTGTCACCCTGCTCTTCTCTGCGCCAATGGTTAGCTGTTCTTTTTCAGCATAACTTCTGCCTTGCCTTGGCTTCAACTGTTCTCCCTTTCAACTCAGGTCTCTCATGGTTTAGAGAGGTCTGCTTGTCTAGGTTTTCATGATCAGTGGTAATCTACTGTACTTAAGAGAGAAAGCAGTGATAGCAAAATCCAAACATATAAGAGCCAACCTTAGCGTTCAGGATCTAATTAGAAAGCTGGGTGGACAGCTCAGCATTTAGAATGCTGGGTATTGAATGATGAGGCACCTGTGATGAAATCCTGATTGTGCTGGTCATCAAGGACCTGAGATTTTTCTGACTCATTTGCTGATTACATAGGGACCTTAGTGGGAGTCTGAAGGGATGCTCTATTAATGTTTCATTTATTTATTCAGCCTCATATTGGTTAGTGAGTTTTTCAGATAACTTTTAGGGTTTTTTTTTTTGGTTGTTGTTGTTGTTTTAAGTGAGTCTTCTTACAGATTATTGTGAACACAGTATTGACTCTCTTTGGATGATTTACAGTATGACTTCAGGGCCTCCTGCACTATTACCCCAGGGTCTAGATTGCTGTGTGAATTGTTGTGATTGCTTCTTATAGTTTTCCTCAGTTCTTTGATTCATTCTCATTTCTAGTGGTATCTACTTCACTGTGAGTTGTGAACGGAGATTTATGGTAAATTGAGACTCAGCAGGTAGTTTGGCCTCACAGGTGCCATCTGTGCTTGCTTCTGCTCTGCATAGCAGAAGCTATCGATGGTGTGCCCTTCACATGAGCAGGATGGCAGTTATGGTGACAGTGTTCTTCTTGCAGAGCCAGCTGGGAGCTCATTCATGACGTGTTCTCTTCAGATCTGGGCTGGGGATACTGCCCATGGACAGAGGATCTGCTGCAGTGGGATGATGCTGTCAGATAAGTCCTAACAATCAGGAGAGCAGACAAGGGCCTGCCTATAATTTCTGTTCCCTGATTGGATTAGACTCTGAAAGCAATTTTCTTGAGTGCTATTTTCTTCTCTGGAACCTACATGGAAAAATCAAGGGCATTTATTCAGTCATTAAACAAATTTTTATTGAATACATACTATGTGCCAGGCACTGTTCTAGGCTACAGATACCATAGAGAACAAAATACATAGGACCCCCTGCTTTTATGGAGCTTGTATTCTCATGGTCTGTATGTCACAGGTGATTAATGATAAGAAAACTTTGAAATAAGGCAGAACTGTTGATCAGGTTATAGTAGTTTAGTGACTTACCCTTTCATTTCCTCAGGGTAAAATGGTGGTTAACGATTCCTACTCTTGCAGTATTATTGTTAGGATTAAGTGAGTAAAATGCTGTTAAAAGACTCTCAAAACTCAACAATACAAAATAAGCAACTAAAAAAAAAAAAAAAAATAAGCAACTCAATAAAAAAATGGGAAAAGCTTTAGACTCTTCACCAAAAAAGTCATATGGATAGCAAACAACATGAAAAGATGCTAAATATCATTAGCCAGTAGGAAAATGCAAATTAAAATCATAGTGAAAGATATTTAAAAGACAAGTTGTGGGAAGATAGTGACGTAGGAAGCTCCAGGAAGCAGTCCCTCCATCAGAGCAAGCATTAAACAGGCAGGAACTGTCTAAATCAACTATTTCTGAAACTCCAGAGTCCAGTGGAATGCTGTTCAGCATCCAGGGAAGAGTGGAAGAGGTTGGTATGTTACAGTAAATAGCAGTAAATTGCTCTCTTCCTGCAAGTGGTTGGTTACCATAGCCCATGCACCGTGCAGTGGGGTCCAGCCCCTGGCATAGCTTCTTGGTGCCAGAGAGGGACATAAAAATCCACTTCCCCAAGATCTGGGGAGGGGGATGAGGGCCAATCATTGATC
>JAQZBX010071079.1:0-15300 GCA_029593785.1 Cabassous unicinctus | reverse complement strand
GTGCATGGTGCTGAAAAATCAAGGGGGAAGATAACTGACATAGAGGCCAGAAAAAGGGTATAATTTTGCTTAACTTTAAAGCCCCACAATAATTTTTCTCAATTATTGCATGCATTCTTATGTAAGAGTTTATAACCTACATATATGAGTATCAATAAAAATGATATCTGGATGCTGAAGAATGATTTCCTTGCTTCTTCACCTAAGCATTAACGGGCTGGTAAAGAATACCAGTGAAATATTTTTATTTTGAAATGTGGAACCTTTCTTTGGAAACCCTTTTGTGTTAGGAGTCAAACATTTAAAAACAAAAACAAAAACAAAAAAAAACTTCCCTACCTTGCACACAAAATCTGCTCAAAATGTTACATTTTAATTTTTTTCCCATTTCACACTGTTATTAGAAACTGTTATGATTGTTTAGCTATAAAAATCTCCACCTGCTAGTTAATCTGATTGAAGGTTTATGCTGGTTGAGATGGGTAGCCTCAGGAAAACATGCCACAGTTCTGAACTGATGAAAGCACACACATTCATTATTCCTTCTAGCATTAGAGCAGTTTCAGTTGCTACTCTTTGTACACTTTACTGAAAAATGAAAGGGAGACCTGGAAAGCGTTAAAAGATTTCCTGGCTGAGAGAATTTTTGTGTCAAATCACCAGTAAAAAAGAAAAAATCATCCTATACATGCTCTGGGTTTCTTCTTCTCCTTGTTTTTCTCTTCTACCAGTCACTGGAATATTCTTTAAAAAGAATAACCGGCTGGGCCATTAAAAACGGGAGGCAAGGTGGCATTGTCCTGTGAGCTTTTTGGCAAGATAGGCCATCTTCACACATAAACTTTGCAGTGACTTTCCATTTTTCCCCTTTTCCTGCCATGAAATGACCCCAAAGAAAAACTGAGAAGGATCCCAGTTGGATAAGTCCTGAGGGAAGTATTTCAACTGGATGTGGCTCATTTCTCCCTCCTTTCTCTGTTCCTCAATTTTAAAAATTTTGTTTTCACAATAAAGTGAATAATTGTCATAAGATTGCCTCTAATTAGGGGTCATCCGTTTTTGCCAAAACACATCTGTATTCAATACACTGGAGATTTTAAAAATTACCAAAGTATGGTCAAGCAGTTTAGAACTCCAACCATTAGATTGAAATTTATATCACTGAGTATTGGCCAATGTATTCACATGCACACACATACTCTCACACATACAAGAAAGTAAAAGATGAGTTGTAGAACAAAAATTTGTTACAGAATCTTTTAAAAATGTGATTCCAATTTTCTAAACCAGAGTAAGCTTTAAATTTAAGGAAATCGAAATGTGGAATAACAATTTTGATTTTTAAATTTATATATTAGATGTAGTTTTTCATATTAGAATATTTAAAACATACACATAAAAGTTCATAATATGTGATGATCTAGGATCATAAATAAGTAAAATACATTTTGCTTGCATTTAGTACTTGGTCTGCATTTAGCATTACATCTTCGTAAAGGATATTTTATGAAAGGAACAAGAAAAGATCTATAAAGGAAAATATTTTGGTATTCAAACTTTTTATAACATGCATTTTTAACTAAAAAGGGAGGAGAAGAGGAAGACTAAAAGGACTGGGAGGAGAAGGGAGAGAAAGAAGAAAGGGAGAAGAAAGAGGAGCAAGAGTAGGGAATGAAGCAGTTTCCCAACCATGTGCCTTTTGTAATTTGTCATTCTGAGTTAAACTTGCCATCACAACTTAGAGATATAGAATTAAAAAACAAAACAAAACAAAACAAAACAAAACATTTTAGTGACTTGGTAATATTCAAATTCCTGGACTACAGTTTCTTTATCTATGGAAATAATTCTATGTATCCTGGACACCACCAAACCATTCAGCAGGGTATGGATTTGATAAACAAGGTAAAATTTAAAGCATGCTAAATGCTTCTCAGGGTCACTGAATACATGTCTTTTTTTTCCTACCTTGGACATGAATTTAAATGTGAAAATGTCACCATGTGGCATTATTTACAGTGGTTGCATTTTTAGGTTGTTAGGTTATTATTAAAATCAGATTTGGAATTTTTAGGCTACGTAACGCTGTCTCTTGGGCTCAAGAAAAAAGTACTATCTCTTCCCATCTCATTTAAGAAATAGAATCAAACTACAGAAATTAAGCTAAATCAGAAATGCACTATGCAGCAGTCACCTTTTGTATTCTGAGAAAAGCTCTGTGGTGTTTTTTTGTGTTGTTGTTGTTGTTTTTTTCCTGCTCTAAACAATTGTTGAAAAATCGTGTTTTGCCTGTCTGGTCTGAGATGGAGATTCAGCTGAATAGATGTGTTTAAAATAATTAGCTTAGCTGATATTTGCTTCCAGAGCCTTTTTTTCTCTTTAGCAAAGATCAAATGGGCATTTTCAAGCCAGCAAAATCTTTCATGATTAAAATTAAAAAGACCTTCTAAAGAATGAGGGGCCATTGACTTTATTCAAAAATACTCTTTATTCAAAAATAGCAGTATTATGCTGCAGTATGACCCTTCCTTCCATTAGAAGCTGTAATTATCCTACTACATTGAGAGGCAGAGATTCTTGCAGTATCTATTTTCAAAGATGTGTTGCAAAGAGATTTTAATCCTGGTCATAACCCAAAATCGAGATGACAATAAAGCCATCATTGTTTTAATTAAATAGATTTTCTGGTTAGTGGCAAACTCTTCATAGGTAAAAGACATGCTAAATTCCCAATTAAACCTGTATTACAAAAGGTGCCTCTGTGTTGTGATTTAAAAAAAAAAAAAAAGGAGGAGGAGATTATTACCAGATCTCAATAGTAGAAAAGGGTTTATTTGAACATGGATTGTCTCACTAAATTGTTCCCCAAAACTATATTTGCACTTTATGTTCTATTAATAGTTAAAAAGATATTAAATTAACAAAATATTTAGTTGGTTTGATTCGAAATTTCCAGGCACAGAATAAAATAGAAATGTGATGTGACTATTTAATACAAAATGGCTCTTAGTGCAAAGAGCTACACAAAAATAATAGTGGCATTCATTCATCCTCTCCTCTCTTATTTCCAGAGTTGAGAGCTCCTTTCTTCATGAGACAAGCAATTACATTATTGAACTGAAGTGTTATCTGCCTCCCTATACATCCTACCCATTGATCTTATTTCTTACCTTTGGACCATTTGAAAGAATAAGTCTATTCCTTTCTATACATATTGCCCTCCTCCCCCACCTCTCAGAATTAACAAATTTCATTATGTCTTTCTCTAGTTTTTCAACTATTCCTTTATGATAATTCCAAGACCCCAAATTATCCCAGTTAAATTCTTCTGGATTCTCTCTACTTTATTCTAAAACATGACATCTATAACTGAATTCAATATTTCAGATGTGGTCTAAACAGTGATGAATACAATGATGGAGAAATCTCAGTTAATTTGGACAATATTGTTCTATTAACACAATGTATAAGTATGCACTTGCCATGTTGGAGGGAGGATTTGATAGTTGTGGTGTGGTGGTGGTGGTTGTGAGGTGACATCATCATTGGTTTGGTTGCTAGAATTTGTGATCTACTAAAACATTCCAATCTTTGTTCAGGTCAACTGCTGTCAAAACAGTCTTTCTCATCCTGTTTTGTGTGGTCGTCATTTGTTTTTCTTGTGGTTTTTAATCTCCAATCAGGAATTGCATATTGGTCTTATTAAAAATGCATAGTTATGGTTCTATCAAGGCCCTTTTGAATCTTAATTCTCTTCTCTTGTGTATTAACTATTTCCCTGAGGTTTATGGCTTTGCAAATTTGACAAATAAGCCTTTTTTTTTTTTTTCACAAAATGCACAGATAAAAAGTTAAATATGACAGAGTCAAGAAAAACTGTGGAATTCTAGGTGTGTATACTATGAAAGATTCCTGCCTGACTGCCATTTAGCCACTCATTAACACACTTTGAGTATGGCCATTGAAATCTAAGTTATTTTCTTAAGAGGAACATCATCATATGATCTTAAAAATCAAGCAGCAGAGCAAGAGATGATCTAACATGAGGTTAAGGACAACAGGTTCTGGTCCCAGAGTGCCTGTTTCCAACAACCTCAGCTCTATCACTAACTGTGCGAACTTGCACTTGTCGCTTACCTTCTCTTGTTTTACCTTCCTTATGTATAAAGCAGAGATAATAATAAGAATGATGATGATGATGATGAAAGAACTTGTGTCATAGGATTGTTGAAAGGATTAAATGCATTAATATAGCTAAAATACTCAAGAAATTACCTAACATATAATTAACACAAAGAGTTACTATAATTAATCCTACTTTTTATAGCATTCTTCTGACCTTTTAGTTTTGGGGAACCATGGGACCTAAATAAATGAAAAGACATCCCATCATGGATTGGAAGATTTAATATCATTGAGATGTTAATACTATCTAAAGCAATCTACAGATTTGACACAATCTCTATCAAAATTCTGGCAGCTTCTTTTTGCTGAAATGGAAAAGTTGATCCACAAATTCATATGGTGGGAAGTGGATGTGGCTCCCATCTACCATATAGGAGGCCCAGGGTTCAATTCCCAGGGCCTCCTGGTGAAAAGCAAGCTGGCCCACGTGGCAAGCTGGCCTGAGCTTGGAGCTGGCCCGCGTGGAGTGCTGGCCCACGTGGAGTGCTGGCCTGCGCAGGAGTGCTGGCTCGCATGGAGTGCTGGCTTGCATGGAGAGCTGGCGCAGCAAGATGATGCAACAAAAAGAGACACAGAAAAGAGACAATAAAAGTTGCAGTAGACCAGAGAGCTGAGGTGGTGCAAGAGATTGAGTGCCTCGCTCCACTCTGGAAGGTCCCAGGATCGGTTCCCAGTGTTGCCTAAAGAGAAGACAAGTAGACACAGAAGAACACACAGAAAGCAGACAGCAGACAGTGAGCACAAAACAACGGCGTGGGGGGTGGGGAGAAATAAATCTTAAAAGAAAACAAAGAAACAAACAAATTCATATGGAACTGCAAGGGGCCCCAAAAGGCAAAACAATTTTGAAAAAGAAGAACAAAATTGGAGGTCTCACACTCTCCAATTTCAAAACTTACTACAAAGCTACAATAATCAAAGTAGCATGATACTGGCATAAAGTTAGACATATAGACCAATAGATTAGAATTGAAAGTTATGAAATAGACTCACAAAAAAAGAAAACAAAACAAATAGATGCACACATTTATGGTCAATTAATTCTTAACAAAGATGCTATGTTCATGCAATGAGGAAACAACAGTCTTTTCAAGTAATGGTTCTGGGAAAGCTGAATATTCGCCTACAAAAGAATGAAGTTGAACCTCTACCTCACCCCACATACAAAAATTAACTCAAAATGGATCAACAAACTAAATATAAGAGCTCAAACCATATAAATTCTTAGGAGATAAAATAGGGGCAAATGGTCATGACCTAGAATTGAGCAATGGATTCTTAGATATGATACCAAAAACACATGCAACAACAGAAGAAACAATAGATAAATTTGACTTCACCAAATTAAAAACTTTCGTGCATCAGTGGACATTATCAAGAAAGTAAAAAGGACAACCTACAGAATGGGAGAAAATGGTTGCAAATCATGTATCTGATAAGAGTTTAATATCCAGAATATAAAAAAACCTCTTACAACTCAACAACAAAAAGGCAAACGACCCAATTAAAAGAACTTGAACAGGCATTTTTTCCAAAGATGATATACAAATGGCCAATAAGCATATGCAAAGGTGCTCAATATCATTAACTATTAGGAAAATGCAAGTCAAAACCACAAGGATATACTACTTCACACCCACAAAGACATCCAATATTAAAAAAAAACAAAAGACAGAAAATAACAAGTGTTGTAGAGAATGTGGAGAAATTGGAACTTTTGTGCACTACTGATGGGAATGTAAAATGGTGCAGCCACTGTGGAAAGCAGTATTACTCAAATAATCAAATGTAGACTACTATATGATCCAGCAATTCCATCCCTAGCTATATACCCAAAGAACTGAAAACAGGTACTCAAACAGATTTTGCATACCAATATTCATATTTAGAAATAGCAAATTTGCAGAGACATAAAATAGATTAGAGGTTATCAGCAGTTGGGGGAGGGGATAAGAGGTATTTTTTGCTTGGTGGGTATAGTGTTTGAAAAAACACAAACATTACAGCATGATCAAGTTTTATTAGACACAAAATTACATATTTCCATAGAAACATGATTTCCAATAGGTAAAGGATTTTGAGATTTCTCAACACTCTAAGTAAAAAAAGAGAATCTTATAGGTAAGTTTCCCTTTAGAAGGAAACATAAAATTCTTATTATCAAAATGTATTGAAATCTTCTTAACACAGAAATGTAAATCCTTCTCTGGACTTGATTAAATGATGTATTCATACTAAATGAACTCTTTCTCATATTTACCAAGATGATAGGGGTGGGTGTGTTTTTGTTTGCTTTGGATAATTCCATATACCTGTGTTTTCATACTGTGGTAGAAATTCCCAAGCTTTGAAATGTGTGTGGTGGGGGATGGAGTGTAATCCACTGGTTGTGAATTCCTGCTTTCTGAACATAAACCTCATGCACACGCATGCCACACATCTTCCCCACACACACACATTCACACACTCTACAAATATTGCTACTGAAAGCTTGTGGTCTAGAACAAAGACTGAACCAGTCAGGGATTATTCCAGAAATGCAAAGAAGTAGCATTCAAATTAATGAAAGCAGGAGGAAAATGGCATGTATCTAAATATTTTGCATTCCTTTATTTCTTGTTTCAGAAACTTTTTTACTACTATGTCTTTCTTACCCCAATATCCATAGTGTCTCTAAAAGTTTTCAAATTTGCTTTCTAGAGTGCTTGGGCTATCTAATACAGTAGCTACCAACCACATGTGGCTGTTGAGCTCTTGAAATGTGGCTAGTGTGGCTTGAGGAACTGAAAATTTAATTTTATATACCTTTAATTGATCTAAATTTGAATTTAAAGCAAATTGCTAATTATTGAATACTGCAAAGTATGTTTGAAACAACTTGTGTTTATGAATTGACTTTTACAACTGTAAATTTCATGAACACTAAATAAATCTGATCAAGCATTTCTGAAGAAAATTAGCATCAGAATTGAGATGGTCTCTAAGTGTAAAATAAACACCAAGGTTTGAAGACTGTGTATGAAAAAAGAATATAATACATCTCATTAATATTCTAAACATTTTGTACATGTTGATAATATTTTGGAAATATTGGGTTAAATACATTAGTAAAAATTATTCACCTCTTTCTTTTGACTTTTTTTCTTAATGTGGCTACTAAAAAATTTATGTGGCTCCCATTATATTTCTATTGGACAGTGCTGATCTAAAAGCTGTCCAATATCTTAAATTCTGTTTCTTTTTTCTACCTCCCTCCATTTCCATTGCCACAATAGTTTGGAACACTATATTTTCCTAACTGGTTTCTAGTATCTCTAGCTCAAATCTACCCTCCATCTATTAAGCAAAGTGGTATTTCGAAGACAAGAATCTGATTACGTCACTCCTTCTTCAATGATTCTTTGCTATTTCCCCAGATTAAAATCTAATGACTCTAAGGTAACTGAAATGGCTTGCCTCAGCTCAATTCTCTATCCTCCTTTCTAGGCAATCCACTTCAAAATCTGTGTCTCACCATTCTTGTGTACTCTCCTTTGCTGATGGAACGTTACCCACTGTGTTTCTTCCATGGAACAAAAATGCTTTATGGTTCTTTCCCTTGTGACCAAGGTATTTTCATTCCTCAGCATAAGCTCAGATAGTATCTTCTCTGTTAATTCTTTTCTGATACCCCAAGGTTTGTTTAGGCTCATCCTGTGAACCCCCAATTAACTGAAAAACATCAGAGCTATTTTAATACTGCTTTGAAATTGCTGTTTTGCTTGTGTTCTCTCTTTCATTAGACCATGAGATCCTGTGTGAGGAAATTGAGGAAGAAATATGGTGTGTGAGGAAGGTTGCCATCTATATTTTTATGTTCTCTTCAGTAAGGTTATTATCTTCTCAATTCATTCACCTTACTATAATATTATCAACTCCAACATGTCTTTTGCTTAAACCTACTACTTGAATGAACCTTATGGTGAAAATGGGCATTTAAAAGCTTCCGATGAAAGATCTGTGAAGCTTAGTGAAAACTCCCAAGGCTTCTGGGTAATTTTGTGAAGAAAAGGCATATTGTTGAAAAGTAACTGTTCTTGTTATCAAATATAATTCCTCATGCTGTGTGAATTCAGCCTAACATAACAGAGGTCTATAAAAGTCAGATTCCATGGGGCATGGCCTGTGCTTCTTCCTAGTGAGTCTGCAAAAAGGTAGTGATGTCTCCCTCTCTCTGCCGGTTCTCCTTTGCCTTCTTGAAATCCAGCAGAAGACACCAGAATATTTTCCCCTTCTTTTCTCCCTTCCCCACCCCATGAATTCCAAAAATACAAGGTGGTGACCTCCAAACCTGTAAACCCAAAATGGCAGCATACAGAACTCTTACCATAATTCTGTTACTATTCATTTCTTTATGAAATTGATAAGGGTGCATTGATATGCTCTCCCTTGCTTACCTATTTGCATTGTTAAATGATTTGTCTTAAATGGTTACCTTTTATTAGATTCATCTAAAATGTTGGTGATGTGATGACAGAGTCAAAGCCAAATATGGTTTTCTTGATCATCATTAACCAAGAGCAGTACAGAGCACAACCTTCTGTCATAATGATGAAGTCTCTCAACTTTGGGTAGAGACCTGAGAAGTATATGGCATTTAGGAGGTAGGTTATCAGCTGTTTACGTCAAAACTGGAAAAAACAATGCCTAGATCTCAATTCCAAACTGAAAAGGAACATTAAAATTACATTTCTAAATTAAAATGCTCTAATAATGATTGAAGTGATGAATGAACAACTATGTGATTATACCAAAGACCATTGATTGCACACTTTGGATGAATTGTATGCTTTATTAATATGTATCAATAAAATTGATTTGCTTAAAAACTTCCATCAGTGCTATATTGTCAATTATATAGGTTCTTCTTCTTTTGGATCACTATCATCTTGAACTCATTTTCCCTCTTATTTGTAGTTCAAATAAGTAAAAAGAAGGATGTTGCAGGTATATTGAGATCAGAAATAAGGAAAGTAGGAAAATAATCTGTGGTTAGATAAGGCTATTGACTCTTAACCATGTAATTGATTTAAAGTATGATCATGGAAACAAACAAAAATAGGTTTTCTCTTCAAGAAATTATCTGATTACATGTTAGAATTTACATAATTCTTCTACCTCAGATCTTTATTGTGGGTGGTATTACTGGTCTTATCCTGGTAAGTCTTTCCTGTAAGGTGCTAGATAGATCAAGAGTAATTTGCACTAGAATGTACCAGAGAGCTTGTTTTGCACGTGGATCCCAGCTCAGTCAACAGACTTTTGCCAGATTTGAATAAAAACTACTTTCTCTGCTTATAAAATGAAACAAAGTAATGAATATGCATTTTGGATTTGCATATCCAGGCAGATAAATACACAATTCTAGCTCTGCCAACTAAGTATGTGTGTGTGTACAGGGTGTGACAGGATAATTTGAATCTCTTTAAAAGTCTGCTTTCTCTCTCTGTCTCTCATTTCCTCTGTAAAACAGAGGTTATTCCTACTTCGCAGGATTTGGGTGAACATTAAATAAAATAGTATAAATAAAATTCCTAAAAACACTAGATACTTGATAAATGTTTCTCTACTTCCCCTGATGTATTTGGCAAACAGTTATTTCCAATAATTGTTCATTAAAATTACACATGCATTGTGTGCTTAAGATTTAAGCTTTGGTTTTGAGAGCATACAAATTACAGTTTACAAATCTTGTGAGACTAATGTTTCTGGTTCAAAGTTGATGGTGGGCACTTTCAAGATGACGGTAATGGTTTAAATAATAAATATTAACACAGAGCAAAATAATCCAAAAATATATTATTTCAATTAAGGGCATTTATATAGAAAGAGGAAACTCTTTTGTTTAGTATGTCTTATTGATATAGAAAAGATTTTGCCTAAAGTTTGCTGAAATTAAAAAATACCATAATGAAGCTGTTGATGCAAATTAACTGTGGGATAAATTAACAGTGGGATGAATCTGTTCATAGTATTTTTCTCAAAATGATTTTCTATTTCAATATATCAATTTTTTTGCAAATAGCTCAGAAATCAACTTGAATTACACTGCAATTATTTTAGGTCCAAATAAATAAATACAAATTTCCTATCATGGCAACATTGCAAATTAATGCCAGTGATACCAACAGAATATATATTTTATGTGGTGAGTAATATATCCATTCCATCATGGATTATTCAGTAATGTTACCAGATTGCAACATTGTCAGCACACCAAATTTAAAATTAGAATTGGGACAAACTTTTCTGGAAGTTTTTGAATATCTTTATCCAAAGGTTTATAGAAAATAACAAGCAGCACACAAAGTTCCATTTGATAAAATTCCTATTTGCTCTTTCATAATTGCTCCTTGCTGGCTGTCCTACCATTGTAGTAAGTGGGATCCAAAACATTCCAAAATTATTTTGCATAACGTAGTAAATTTTAATAACCGTGAGTTTATCAAAATGTCAGTAATGACTTTAATTTTGTTTAACAAATCTTTTGCACATACTGTGGTAGAATTGATAGCTTTTTTCACTTTTTGTCCCTTGAAAAACCAGAATTTGTTCTTTTACATAAATAATACTTTTAGATGGTTTGTACCAAGAGTAAAATTGCCTAACTCACTTCTTACAAATAACTTCCACAATAATTGCTTACGAAATTTAGATAACACTGAACATTATTAATGGAGAGAATGGCACTTGTATAAACATTTTAGAGCATGTTGAAGAATTTTGTAAGATCCTGTTTGTCTTTTACATAAATTCCAGTACATTTTTTGAGAGAAAAACATTCATCTCTCAACCACATCATACTTGCAGTCTATCATTACACACACATATACATCTCACCCCCATAAATACTAGTCGCCATCCTAACAAAATAATTTAATAAATTTAATAATTTAATTTAATAAAATAATTTCATTTTTTACATTTAAAAAATGAATTTTATATATCAATGCTTTAGAACATGAGTCTCTTTTTAATGAAAACAATGATGGTTAAGTTTCCAGGTTAGCTCATCAACATCTATCTAATCAATTCTCTTAGCAAGAATATAATCCATAGCAGCATCCCCCAAAACAAAATAAAAAGATGAGGGAATGTATTGAGAAGGGTGTTGGTGGGAGATGCTTGTTACAAAAGTGATGGAAGAGAGGTCAACATAAGTAAAGTAGCAGACAACAGTGATAGCTAAAAGTTTCCAAATATCTATCTCTTGCGACTACTTATTGTGGGTCTAAATAGTTTACATGTATTAAAATATTTCATCATTATACAATTCCTATAAGGTAGGTGCCATTACTATGCTTATTTTACAGAGGGGGAAACTGATACATAGAGAAGTTAAGTAATTTGCCAAAGATTAAACACCTATAAAGTAGTGGAGTTAGAATTCAAACCCTGGTAGTCTGGTGTAGAAATTCATGCTCTTGACCACTACACTAATGCCTCTTGGCATTATTGCAAGTACCATGATCGCATTTACTTCTCTTCTCAGGTCTCTAGGGTCCCCAAAGTGTGCTCACCTTTGACACCTCTGTAGTTTCCCAAGAGGTTAGCCATTCCCCATTTGTTCTAACTGGAGAACATAGAGTAGGTTCTCTCCTCGTGGAATGGGGGGAAATTCTTTACATACCAATTTCTGTGGAAATCAACAGTTATTAAATTATATAGAAATCTTAATAATAATTGTGAATATCATTTAGTGTTAACTGTGTGTGAGGCATATGCTTTAAATGAGTAACTCCATTTAATCCTCTTAATAAGCCTACTGAGCTATTTCATAAACATTTTTATCTTGTATTGGTATTTCTTTCAATCAACTTTAACTTAGCACTTATCTTATAAGAGGCATTCTGTCAGATATTGTGAATAACAGTCACCATGTCAAAAGTGACATAGCTTCTGCCTTCCATGAGCCTACACTACAGCCTCTTTCAAATTTGGCGGGCTAAAGTATAATCCTAGGAACAACTCGAATTTGAGCCTGTCCAGGTCAGAAGGAGGCCAGTAGCCACCATTTTGACTCCGCCCCCTGCCTGAGGGGAAGTGGGGCTGATTGAAAATCACAGTGCTGTTAAGGAACGGCTTCTTTCCACCCAGTTTGGATTGCAGCTCTAGCCTAAATCCCAGACCCATCTCTGGCAGGGAAGAAGCTGGAGGGACCTGCATCACTTCTCTGAGAAACTGCAAGTCATGCCGCAGAGGCCAGTGCCCATCTTACTCTAGTATCTGAAGCCACCTCAGAAGCTACCCCGTGGCTGGAGTTAGAAGCTCCATTTCCCATAAATGGTGGAGGAAGAGACAGTTGTCCACCGACCTCAGCTACTGATTAGTGGACTCGGCTGGCTAAAGTATAATCCTAGAAACAGCTAAGGTTTGAGCCTGTCCAAGTTGGAAAGAGGCCAGTAGCCGCCATTTTGACTCCGCCCCCAACGTGAGGGGAAGCCTAGCTGACTGAAAATCCAGTGAAGTTAGGGACTGGCTTCTTTCCACCAAGATCAGACTGCAGTCCTAGCCAAGGCTCCAGCCACCTCCAGCAGAGAGGAAGCTGATGGGACCTGCACCAGGTTCTCCAGGCAACTGCAAATGCTCTCTGCCTGCACAGACTGAATAGTCAGTCAACTGGGGCTGCATGCCAGCACCCCAACAGGATAGGAGCAGTACTGGGTATCCTCGGCCTCTCTGGGCAACAGCAGGAGTTTTCAGCCCACACGAATTGGTTTGTTGAATGCTTTTGAGTCCTTCTCCACCTCTGTCCCTCCATAGGATAGGAAGGGGTTGGTGTTCCCTCAGCCTCTCAGGGCAACTGCAGGCATTTTCTGCCTGCACAAACCTGACCGTTGGGCACCTGTGGCTCCCCCCCTATCCCTAATAGGACCAGAGATGGACTGTATTTACCCAGCCTCTCTGGGCAACTGCAGCTGCTTTTAGCCCACACAGCCTGGACTGGTGGGTACTTGTGGATCCACCCTCACTCCCCAGTAGGAAAGGAGGAGACTGGTGTTTCCATAGCCTTTCTGGGCAACGGCAGACTTTCGGCCTGCAGGGAATGGACTGTTGGATGCCTATGGATCCACCCCCACCACAATAAGATAGGAGGGGGCTGGTGTCTCCACAGCCTCTCCAGACAATGGCAGGTATTTTCAGTCTAAAGGAACTGAACTCTTGGGTGCCTGTAGAACCACCCCCACCACCCACTAGGATAAGAGGGGGCTGGTGTTTCCTCAACCACTCTGGGCAACAGTGGGTACTTTCAGCCTAGAGGGACTGAACTGTTGGGCAACGGTGGTTCCGTTTCCACCCCTAAATGGCAGAAGGGCCAGGCTTCTCATGGTAACTGCAGGCATATTCAGCCCACACGGATTAGATTGTTGGGCACTCAAGAGGGGCTATTTCCCCCCTGGCAGGGAGGGGATCTGGTGCTACATCAGTTTACCTGAGTAACTGTGGTCATTTTGGACCCATACGGCATAGATTGTTGCCCACAACTTAGCTTCATCCCCACCCAAGGTAGGGGAGGAAAGGGTGTGAAGCTTTTATCAGTCTCTCTGGGCAACTACAGAGACTCTTGTTCTGCCCATCTTGGATTATTATACATGACTGCAGCTCTGTCCCTACCCCTGACAGAAGAGAGAGGTAGGAGAAGCTTCATCAATTCCTGGGGCAACGTGGGCAGCTTCAGCTTCCATAGATTACAGCACCAACTACATCCTTAGCTCCTACTACACAACTGGAAAGGGAAAAAAGACAAGAAAGCCCTAAACTAAAGGGAGAAACTGCACCCAGGAAAAGTACATCTAGCAAGTCAGATGCAAAAACATCAACAAAAAATTACAAGCCGTACCAAGAGACAGGAAGATATGGCCCATTTAAAGGAGAAAAAGGAGCCTGAAAATGACATAAAGGAGTTGAGACAGCTAATCATAGATGTTCAAACAAATCTCCTTAATAAATTCAATGAGATGGCTAAAGAGACTAAGGATATCAAGAAGGCATTGGATAAGCACAAAGAAGAATTTGAAAGCATACATAGAAAAATAGCAGAACTTATGGGCATGAAAGGTGCAATAAATGAAATTAAAAATACACTGGAGGCATATAATGGAAGATTTGAGGAAGCAGAAGAAAGGATTGGTGAGCTCAAAGACATGGCTTCTGAAAGCAAACATGCAAAAGAACAGATGAAGAACAGAATAGAAAAAATTGAACAGGATCTCAGGGAATTAAATGACAGCAAGAGATGTGCAAACATACATGTCATGGGTGTCCCAAAAGGAGAAGAGAAGGGAAAAGGGGCAGAAGGAATATTTGAAGAAATAATGGTAGAAAATTTCCCAACCCTGCTGAAGGACATAGATATCTGTGTTCAAGAAGCACAATGTTCTCCCATCCAAATAAATCCAAATAGACCAACTCTGAGACACATACTAATCAGAATGTCAAATGCCAGAGACAAATACAGAATTCTGAGAGCAGCAAGAGAAAAGCAATGCTTAACCTATAAGGGATACCCAATACAATTAAGTGCTGATTTCTCATCAGAAACCATGGAGGCAAGAAGGCAGTGGTATGATATATTTAAGATAATGCAAGAGAAAAACTGCCAGCCAAGAATTTTATTTCCAGCAAGATTATGTTTCACAAATGAGGGTGAGTTTAGAATATTCACAGATAAACAGAAACTGCAAAAGTTTATAACAAAAAGACCAGCTTTGCAGGAAATATTAAGGGAGTGTTACATCCTGAAAAGAAAAGACAGGAGAGAGAGGCTTGGAAGAGAGTCTAGAAATGATGACTGTATCAGTAACATGTAACTATAATTGTCAAAAATAAAATGACAAATAAAATGCAAAGATCAAAATGGATGAAATGAGAGCTGCCTTTACAGTAATAACATTGAATGTTAATGGATTAAACTCCCCAATCAAAAGACACAGACTGGCAGAATGGATGAGAAAATATAAGCCATCTATGTGCTGTCTGCAAGAAACTCACCTTAGATACAAAGATACCAATAGATTGAAAGTAAAAGGTTGGAAAAAGATATTCCATGCATGCAGTAACCAAAAAAAAAAAAAA
>JAQZBX010071077.1:0-15300 GCA_029593785.1 Cabassous unicinctus | reverse complement strand
CATCTTTCACTTCTTTGTTCCTAAGACTATAAATGGTGGATTCAGCATGGGAATCACCATAGTATAAAACACAGAGGCAACTTGATCTTTTCCCAAGGAGTAGGACTTCTTTGGTTTTAAATAAGTAAAAATCATGGTGCTGTAAAAGATGGTGACACCCAGGAGGTGGGAGGCACAAGTAGAGAAGGCTTTGTGCTTTCCTGAAGTGGAATTAATTTTCAAAATAGTAGACAGAATGGAACCATAGGACACAGATATTGTGACAAAAGACAACATTAGAGTGGAATTAGTGAAAATGAATATCATGCTTTCAGTGTCACAAGTGTCAGTTCAGGACAGAGCTAAAATTGGGATTGTGTCACAGAAAAAGTGACAAATAACATTGGATTTGCAGAAATGCAAACTGTTCATGCAAAGAACAACAACTAATGACTCAGTAAAGCAAATCACATAGGACCCAGAGACAAACGTGCAACAGAATCTGGTGGACATAATGACTGGGTTGTGAAAGGGATTGCAAATAGCTACATAGCAGTCATAAGCTATTGAAGAGAGAAGGAAATATTCAGTGGAAGCCAAGAAGACAAAAAAGTACATCTGAGTGAAGCAACTGGTGAATGAAATATATTTGTTGGAAGTCACTAAGTTCTCTAAAGTTTTAGGTGTGAATACTGATGAATAACTGAGATCAAGGAATGACACGTGACTGAGAAAAAAATACATAGGGGTGTGAAGCTGGTGATCCAGGTGAATTATCTGTATCATCCCTGCATTCCCCAGCAGGGTAATCAGGTTTACAGGAGAAACAGCATAAAGAGGACCTGCTGGATCTCTTCAGATTCTGTCAACCCCGTAAGAATGAAGCCAGGCACATTTGTGTTATTCCTGCTACCCATCTTGTCCAATTGCTCTAAACTGTTGAGAAACCAAAGTTAATACTTAAGGTGAATTACTTCAAAATGCTATTGTGTGTGTGTGTGTGTGTGTGTATGAATAATCTGGCTTCTCTTTAAATTAGTTGAGTGTTATTAGAAACTTAGAATGAAGAATTATTTGCAAAATATTGGAAATAATATTAGTTTGACTGCCAAATGTAAATAAGTTATATATCATCATTTGGATATTATATAATAGAATGTCATATATGTTGCATAATTAGAATGAACCTGACGGTGTTAAAAATACATCCATTTATTAACACAATTATGCAGATGCAAATATTATACATATATTAATATTGTACATATTTTATATGATAAGAAAGGGCACAGAAATTAAGTAAATTATCCAGGATCAGAGCCATTAATTGTTGGCTATGGAGTTCTGCCAAGATAAGTTGAGTCCAGAGAGTATACTCATAATACTACATTCTTATTTATATTTAAATTCAGTACAACCAAAAAAGCTGGTTATATAATAAATAATGATAGTGACTTAGACCTACAATGCATCATTTACTGTTCTATTGTATCAAATGTTATTTAATACAAATAACAGATCAGAAATTAAACCTTAGGTGACTTCACTTGGAAGGATTAAATATTATAAAACATTTGTTAATATTAATATTTAGAAGATATGTTTTTATTTTTACTTGATATTTAAAAGAAACATTCTTCCAAAAATTATATTTTCAAATGTTTGCATTGTTTGCATATGAATCCTCTTTCCATGAATTCTGTTTCCATTCCACAAATCCTTGCATTACTTACCTAAAGTCTAAATGATGTCATATGTATATGTATATTCCTCTAATAATATCCACATTTTATTTGATCTAAATTAAAACTCTAATTTTGAGAACAATACTTACCATGAGCCAATGTTAGTGAAAAACTTTTTCTGGTTTTATTTCTCTCTAGAAATTTGTCAACCTCATAATTGTTTCAAAAATAAAATATGTAAACTGTTTAGGGGGATTAACATTTCTGTGATATCGCCTCCAGTGAAATAAATTATTTTTAAACAGTTCTGCATGCATTTTTGTTTTATCCTGAGTTAAATTTCATCAACACGGAATTCTGTTCAGGTCATGATCAAAAAGAAAGTTCACCTGGAAATTACACCTCACAAGTCTTCCAGGCAGCTACTGTGAACACAAGCAAAGCAGAGTATATCTTGCATTTTACCCTGCTAATGCCACAACACCTCTTATATTGAGGGTTATTGATAATGAACATCCATTCATCCTTGGGACCAATTTCAAGGAAGTTCCTTGGCATACTTTCAAGTATAAAAGTCCAGTAATAAATGCATCCATATTAGGTTTGTCCAGAGAGTTTCATTTCCCTTAGAAGCCATAAAATTTGAACACATTTTTTTTTATATTCCTTTGTGAGGCATTAATTTTTTGATTAGGTAACAAAGAATGTATTTCTAGAAAAAATAATTATACTGTAACTGAAAGGCCAGGACATTAACCATCAGGGATATAAAAGCACATTCTTCACAATGAAACATTTCTGTATGTACAAGTATGACATTAGCATGGAAGTAAAACTGGTTCACTACACCAAAAATAGAATGCAGCAAAATTCAAAGAAGAAAATGAAATAATTCAGGAATGTTAATCTTGACATATATTGACTTTCAATTATTTTTATTATATAATGCATTTTACATTTATATCTACTTTTTATCATACTGTATTTTCAGTAACATCCTTATTTTATCATTAAGTATTTATGATATACCTTGACTTATACAATATTAGCCTTTTGTAAAACCAAAAATTTAATGCATTCTATATTGGCTAGTGTCCAATCAATAATTTCTTTCCAGGTATATACACCAGCTGATGAATGGGAAGTTTTGAGGCATCACAAGAAAAAACATGGTGGAGTTTCTTCAGTCATGTTTGTCAGTAACACCTAATTCATATATACAACAGGTGTATTGTTGTATTTAGTATAACAATGTTTCTGCAATTTGTTTTGTTGTTTTAATATATTGGTTTTTATTTTATTAAAAGACACATGAGAGAAGAAAGGAAAAATCAATGTTGAAATGAATAAATATTTTATAATTATATTAATTGCCAAAAGCTCACTTCTCTATATAATTGCGTCAAATGTTTCTTAGGAATTAGGCAATAATTAATCAAAATGAAATCAATTTTCATGTTGATTTAGAAGCAATTTTTAGGGGAAAAACTGTTTATATTCCAATATCATGAGAGAATTTGTTGGTATCGATAAAGGAGTTACAAAATAATGTATCACATATTTGATGAGTTTGGGCAGTACAATATTTCATCAAAACTTTAATGATACTTAGAGAGACATTTTTGGAGATTAAAAAGTACAGCATCAATTCATAGTAGGTGATTTTAGGATTTAAGCCAAATGAGAGATCAGTTGGAGATTTACTCTGTCAATGCCACCTCAAGGAGGTCTACTTAACATTGCAAAATCACCATTAACCGACATTGAAATCAATTTTTCTATACTCATGAAGTGTAACTACATATAACATAAGTAAAAGAAAGAATTTAATTTTATGACTAATATATTTGCTGAAACTTTATTGGTGGGATTCCAATAGATTTTCCTTAAGAGCAAAATAATTTTGGCAAAAGCTCAGTAGTGAGAAACAGAAAGGAAACATGACCCCCTTGTCCTACATTTCAACAAATTGGGACTTTATTCTTGACATTATTCAATGTAAATTTTTAAAAAAATTCTTTTCCTCAACATAATTTGGTCAAATTTTCCTTTTTGTGTTTTGAATATCTGTTATTTTTACAACTTTCTGAAAAATTTCTCTATTGTTCTTTTGTATTAGCTTATATATCTCTGGAATACATTTGTATAATTTTTCTAATAGTACTAATTTTTATAGTAGTTTTGATAAGCTTGTATATAAAACAAATATATTTCTACATCATTTTTTATTATTTTCTCTATGTCCTATTATTTTTAGAGAAGTTGTGGTTTTACAGAACAATCCTAGATCCATGGAGAGTGCAAGCCACCCTCCACACTAACCTCCTCATAGGCTAGCACTGTGCAACCCTATAGAATCACTGCACCTCTGTCATGCTCATCCACTGCACAGCTACATCCCACCACGTTTTCATAGATTTTACCCATACAGCCATTGGCTCACAACCCTCTACTCCCTGTCTCCTGTAAACCTATCTTCTAGACTCTAGCTATGTGAGTCTGCTCAAATTGCTTAATTCTCATTAGTGAGGTCATGTAATATTTGTCCTTCAGTGCCTGGCTTTTTCCACTCAACATAAGATTTTCAAGGTTCAACCATGTTATCCCATGTGTTAATACTGCTTTCCTTCTTACAAGTGAGGAATATTGCATTGTAAGTATATACCATAGATTGTTTATTCATTCATCTTTGATGGACATTTGGGTTGTTTCCAACTTTGGGCAATAATGAATAATGTTGCTATGATTATCAGTGGGCATCATGAACATCATTTCTGTTCATGTCCCTGCTTTCAGTTCTTTTGGGTATATACCCAGTAGTGAGATTGCTGGATACTAGGGCATTTCTATAGTTAGCTTCCTTAGGAACAACTAGACTGTCCTCCACAATGGTTGCATCATTCTGCATTCCAACCAGCAGTGGATAAGGGTTCCCATTCCTCTACAACCTCTCCAACACTTGTAGTTCTCTTTTTTTAATAGCCATCATTTTAATGGATGTAAGAGGATATCTCATTGTAGTTTTGATTTTCATTTCCCTAATAGCTAATGATGTTGAGTATCTTTTCTTGTGTTTTTTAACCGTTTGTATTTCTTCTTTGGAGAAGTGCTTATTCAAATCTTTTGCCCATATTTTAAATGAGCTGTTTGTATTTTATTTTCGAGGAGTAGGATTTCTTTATATTTGCTGGATACTAAACACTAATCAGGTGGATGATTTCCAAATATTTTCTACCATTTAGTAAGCTGCCTTATCACTTTCAAGACAGACTCCTTTTAGGTTCAATTTTTTTTTTTTTTTAATTTTGAGGAAGTCCATTTATCTATTTTTTCTTTCATTGCTCGTGCTTTGGGTGTAAAGTTCATGAAAACATTTCCTAATATAAGATCTTGTATATGCTTCTCTAAACTATCATCCAAGATCTTTATGGTCTTGGCTCTAATATTTAGAGCTTTGACCCATCTTGTGTTGATTTTCGTATAAGGTGTGAGATGGAGTTCCTCTCTCAATCTTTTAGATATGGATATCCAGTTCTCCAAGCACTATTTGTTGAAGAGGTCATTCTCCCCCAGTTGAGTGGGATTGATGGCCTTGTTGAATAATAGGTGACCATATATGTAAGGATCTATATCAGAATTCTCTTTTGTGTTCCATTGGTCAGTATATCTATCCTTGTGCCAATGCCATGCAGTACTGACCACTGTAGATTTGTAGTAAGATTTATAATTAAGTAGTGTGTTTCTTCCTATTTCATTTTACTTTTTCAATATGTCTTTGGCTATTTGGGGCCCCTTGTCCTTCTAAGTAAATTTCATAGTTAGCTTTTCCAATTCAGTAAAAAATGCTGTGGTAATCCTTATTGAAATTGCATTAAATCTGTAAATCAGTTTGGGTAGGATAGAAATCTTAATGATGTTTAGTCTTCCTATTCATAAACAAGAAATATTAGTCCATTTATTTAGCTCTTTGATTTTCTTTAACAGTGTGTAGTTTTCTGAGTACAAATCATTAACATCTTTTGTTAAATTTATAACTAGGTATTTGATTTTTTTAGTTGCTATTGTAAATGGGATTTTTTCCTTAATTTCCTCTTCAGATTTTTCATTATTGGTGTACAGAAATGCTACTGATTTTGTACATTAATCTTATAACCTGCCACTTTACTGAACTCATTTATAGTTCTAGAAGCTTTCATGGTACAGAATCATGTCATCTGCAAATAGTGAAATTTTTAATCTTTCTTTCCTATTTGGATGGCTTTTATCTTTTTCTTGCCTAAGTACTTCTAACACAATGTTAACTATTAGTGGTGAAAATGGGCATCCTTGTCTTGATCCAGATCTTGGAAGTTCCTCCTTGAATTACCCAGGAGGCACTGACTATCTGAAGTTTTAGATTTCATAAAAGTTACATAGAAACTACAGGGTATGCCCATATACCAACCTCTCAACCGCTCACATTTTCCCCAGTTATTAACATTTTACATTATTTTGGTACATTCGTTATACTCGATGAACAAATATTGAAGCGTTATAACTGGGATAGTTATAGACTATCCCAGGTCTATAGTTTACCATAGTTTGCAGGGTTTTTTTGAGGTACTGGTGCTGGGGACTGAACCTGGGACCTTGTATTTGGGAAGATGGTGCTCATCCATTGAGCCACATTGGCTTCCCTGAGTTGTTGTTTTTTATTTGTTTGCTTGTTTTTTGTTTTGTTTTGTTGTTTAGAGGCACTGGGGACTGAAACCAGGACCTCCCATGTGGGAAGCAGGCACTCAACTGCTTGATGAACATCCACTCCCCTGGTTTACACTTTTGAATATACAGTTTAATATGATTTGGCAAACTTTATAATCACCTGTATCTGTATTTGCAATATCATCAGAACAATTGCAATGCCCCCAAAATGCCCTGTGTTCCACCTATTCTTTCTTCCCCCTCACCACAGAACCTCTGGTAACCACTATCTTTATATCGATGTTAAAAGTTCTTGTGTTACAACAATAATAATGACTCTAATTTGGTCCATGATTGTATTCCCTCCTTATGTTTGCTCATTCCTCAATCTTGAGGATTTTGTTATGGTATTCTTGCTTTGCTTCAGAGTGAGAGGGGGTTAGATCTTATGGGGTAGATGGAAGAAACTGTTTTGCTTGCAGTTGTAGATAATCTTGTTTTTTTTGGGATGGGTGTCATCCAGCATCATGATTTTGTTCATTGTCCTGGGAAGTCTAATGGACCAGAGGTTAGTTGGTGGCTGCACCTCTGCTAAGATTCAGAACCAGCATAAGAACCAACCAAAGAATTAAGTCTCTGGGACATATATTTAAGTGGTATAGTGCTAATTACAGGTTCAAATAAAAGGGGTCAAAGAATCATGCATAGGGAAAATAAAAATTAGTCTAACTGTATTACATTGGGGAGATAGGATAATACAAATTCCAAGGTAAGACCCATCAATGATGTGCTGATTTCATGTGGCTGTATGGTTTCCCTGTGGTGTTTGGATGTCCCTGGAAACATTGGAAGCACCTTTTCTTTGGTTTTGTTTACTGTGGCAGTTAGTGAGTTCTGCCAAGACATTAATAAATGTAATCACTGAAACCCCCTCCCACTCACTTTGAAATCTCTTAGTCATAAAAACTCTTTTATATTTAATATTTCCTGTTTTTAGTCAAGGTTTTTTTTTCCAAATACATCATTGATTGGTTTTTGGCATTAATTCCTCATTTCCAGGAAGGCTTAGCCAGTGTAGTCATATCTTGTCCTGGGGGAGAAAGTAATGAATTTATTTGCTGAGTTTTAGATTAGAACAAAGCCATACATAACTAGGAGGTTTTGGTGTGGTAACACTTAGGCAATAGTTATTCTTAGTCTAAGCTTCAATTGTACAAGAATAATGTTCATACATACACAAGCAGTGATACCATAGACTTGGCCTATTAGTCTGTTTTCTTTTTATTAGGGCTGGCCTATATACTGTATAGATTCTTGCCATTCTAATGGACAAGGTAGGTGGACACACCAAGATGTAAATTTAATATTTTGTTGATTATTGTGATTTTCTACACCCATTGAGATAACACCCTATGACAACTTGAACACATACATAATCCATAGATTGATGCCCCAGATCTACCCTTCCCCACACACACCCTCATCACCAGCTTCTGACCCTTGGCCCCTCCCCTGACATAGATGCCAAAGGAACAGTCCCACAATTATATTATCAACCACAGTCCACAAGCGCCCTAGAGTTCACCTGTTCCTTCATCAAGCCCTCCCCCCAGCTCCATGGTTGACCCAACCCACCCTTCCAATAGTGTTCTCATTCACACTCCAACACCATCAACCCCACTCACACCACTGCATCACAATCTACTCCTTCACTGCCAAACTGCCACCCTATCACTTATCATAGATTCTGCCGAGATTGAAAATTGGCTCACCACTCTACTCCATTTTTTTTTCCTGGTTCCCTGTCTTCCAGACATTACCTCCAAGAGTCTGTTCAATATCCTTAGTTCATATCGGTGAAATCATAGAGTGTTTGCCTTTTATTGACTGGCTTACTTCAATCATGATAAGGTCTAAAAGGTTCATACATGTTGTCACATGTAGCAATAATTCATTGTTTCTTACAGATTTATATGCTGCATTTTATCAATTCATTCATTGCTGGAAACTTGAGTTGCTTCCAACTTTTGGAAATTATGCATAATGTTACGATGAACATTGGTATGCATATGTCGGTTCACATCCCAGCTTTCAATTCTTCTGGGTATATTCCTAGTCATGGGATTGCCAGGTCATTGTCAAACTTGAGGAACTGCAAAACTGTCCTCTGCAGTGGCTAAAACATTCTACTTTCCTACCAACACTGGATGAGTGTTCCTACTCTTCCACATCCTCTCCAAAACTTGTAGTTTTGTTTTTTAATAGCATCCAGTCTAGTAGCTGTAATATATTATGTCAATGTAGGTTTGTTTGTTTTTTTTTTTGCTTTTATTTCTATTTATTTTTATTTTATAAAATATTTATTTATTTATTTATTTACTTTTATCCATTTTTACTCCCCCCACCACCATTTTTGCTGTTTTTGTGTCCATTAGCTGGGTAATTCTCTGTGTCTGTTTCCTGCCCTCTCTTCTCCTCCTGTCTTCACTGGGATTCAATCCTCAGAACCTCCAATGTCAGAGAGAGGCATCCTACCACCTGAGACCCCTTAGTTCCTCTTTTTTTGGCATGTCTTGGCTTGGCTTTCCCTTGCATCACTCTCTTATTATGTCATCATCTTGCTGTTTGGCTCTGCAGGGCCTGATGGTGCACCTGCTTGCGGGGCCTGAAGGTTTGCACACATGCGTGGGGACTGTGGGGCTCACCAATGCATGGGACCTGTGGTGCTTGCCCACTTGCGGGGCCTGACAGTGCACCCACGCACAGGGTCTTCTTGTGGTGCACCCGTGCACAGGGCCTGGAGGCCTGCATGTCTTCTATATTTTTCTTTTTAAAAATTTTACTGGGAGGTCCCAGAGATCAAACCCAGGTGCCTCCACATGGGAGACAGATGCCAAATCATTTGAGCCACATCTGCCCCTCTGCTATATCTCTTAAGTTTGACCAAGGATACCTAGAGTTATAGTCATTTCCCATACAGGATGGTCATATAATAAATCAGACTTGGTTTATCACCAGCATTCTGAAAACTAGACCAATGGAGAAAAACTAGGTCTGGGGACACATGCATGGTTTCTAATATCATGGATGTTTAGCCTTACCCTGATTATCACAAAATCAGCACAGCGAAAATATTCGCATCCAATATAGTTTTGACTTGAATTTCCTTAATAGCTAATGATATTCAGCATCTTTTCATGTGTTTTTTAGCCATTTGTATTTTTTCTTTGGAAAAGTCTTTAGGCATGTTTTTAAATGATTTGTTTGCCTTTTTTATTATTGAGATATAGGGTTTCTTTATATATGGTGGATATTAGACACTTACTGCATAAGTGGTGTGGTAGTTTGAAATTATATGATTAATCACAAAAAACAGAAACATGGTTTAAATTAATCCACTAATCCATTCCTTCGGGTGTGAGACCCATTTGAGTAGATTAAGTCACTCCATCCCCTTGCAGATTCTGATATAAATGTATTCAAACAGATAGACTGACATATAGGAAAAGGAAACCAGCATATTTGATTGTGCAATGAGAAAGAGAGAGGACTGAAGTAAAACAGAATCCCCCAAGAGGATCAAAGAGACTGCCACCACAGAATAGCTCAAGAAGAGACCAGTGCTCTTATATGTCTGATAACTTACAGCTGAACTTGTAAAGACAGCAGAACATCCAAGAATGGTACAGGAGGGCTGGAAAGAGACAAGTCCTATGCCTATTTGTTTACAGCTGATCTACAAGAAGTGGTAGATTCTGGAGGACAAGGCAGAGACCTCTACATAGATTGGCAAACATCTTGCTTCATCATGTGACAACAATGCCAGGATCAACAGTAGCTAACTTTGGTGAGAAAGCATCTCTAATGCGGCCTCAATTTTGGACTTTTCATGGCCTTGGAATGGTAAGCTTTTAACCCAAATCCATACCCTTTATAAAATCCATCCCTCTGAGGTACTTTGCATCATCAGCTCTTTAGCAATCTAAAACAGAAATTTGTACCAGAAGAGTGGAATTGTGTTGCTGTAATTACCCAAAATGCTGGAACTGTTCTACAATGGTGTAATAAGTATTTTTTAGAGGAATTGTGAGATGCTTGATAGAAAAGGCTTAGACTTTTTTGAAGAGACTCCTGGTAGGAATATGGACACTAAAGTTATTTCCATAGAGGCCTCAGAAAGAAATGATGAAATTGTTATTGGAAACTTAGGGAAAGGCAAACCATGTTTTAAAGTTGCAGAGAACTTAGCATAATTGACTACTGATGTTAGATAAAAGACAGAATTTGAAAAAGATGAGCTTGGACATTTAGGTGAAGAAAATCTCCAAGGGAAATATCAAAAATGCAGCCTGGCTTCTCCTTGCAGGTTTTTGGAACTGTTGGAGAACATGGCTGTTTCTCTCCCAATTTCTCCTTATGGTTCTGCAAATGTGTACACTATGTCTGTCTCTCCTTTTGTATTTTGACGGCAGATAAATGTGTGGCAAGTTTCACAGGTCTACATCCAGAAGGAGACTTCTGATCCAAGACAAACTGGATTCCTGTAACTGATTTTGATTTAACTTTTTACTTAGCATTGCTACTGAAATGATTTATGCTTTCCTGTTGTTTTTTTAAAAAAATATTAAAATGTCTTTTTGGGATTCATAAGAAGAAGTGTGGCAGTTTGAAATTATTTTAGGAATCCCCAAAATTGAAATATTTTGTTTCAACCTAACCCAATCCTGTGGACGTGAGACCCATTTGACTAGATTACATCAGTGAGTCATGACTCTGGTTGAGTCTCTGACCCTTTGGTGTGTCTGATATAAACATATTCACACAGACAGAGAAAGATGAAAAGGAATCCAGTATATTTGATTCATAAATGTGAGAGAGAGGGCTGCAGGAAAACAGAAGCCCCAAGGGTCTCAAAGAGGCTGGGCCAACAGAGCAGTTCAAAAGGAGACCAGCCCTGCTGTGTGCTTGGCAGCTTACAACTCATCTTGGAAAGAAAACAGAAGAGCTAAGACTGATATGGGAGGCCCAGAAAGAGATAAATCATATGCCCAGTTATGCACAGCTGAACTCCAAGAGAAGGTAAATTATGGAAGGGAAGGCAGAGACCTCTCCAGAAGTTGCTGGCCATCTTGCTTCCCTATGTGGCAAAGCTGCCGTGATAAACTGTACTTGACTTTGGTGACAAAGCATCTCTGATGGTGTTTAAATTTGGATGTTTCATGGTCTTGGAAATAAGTTTTTAAACCAAATAAATACCCTTTATAAAAGTCATCCCATTTCTTGTAGTTTGCATACGCAGCCCTTTAGCAAACTAAAGCAAATGGTTTCAAAATATTTTCTCCCTTTGACAAGGTTGCCATTTCACTTCCATGACAAACTCGTTTGTAATGGAGAAGTTTTTAATTTTTAGGTGGTCCCATTTATTTATTTTATCTTTCATTACTAGTACTTTAAGTGTAAAATTTATGAAACCATTTCCTACTAGAAGATCTTGAAGGACTTTCCCTACATTATCTTCTAGGCACTTTATGATTTTAGCTCTTATATTTAGGTCTTTGATCCATCTTGAGTTAATTTTTGTATAAGGTATGAGATGGTGATCCTCATATTCATTTTTATATGGATATCCAGTTCTCCCAGCACAATTTGTTGAAGAGACTATTCTGTCCCAGTTCACTGGGCTTTGTGGCCTTGTAAAATATAAATTAGCCATATATACATGGGTGTATATCTGAAATCTCTATTCTATTCCATTGGTCAGGATGCCTATCCTTGTGCCAGCATCATGCTGTTTTGACCACTTTAGCTTTGTAGTATACTTTAAAGTAAGGCAGCATGATTCCTTTCCAAAGAAATTTGTTAATTGGCTTTTCTAGATCTATAAAAAATACTGTTGGAACTTATATTGGGATTGTATTGAATATCAAAATGAATTTGGGTAGGATGTATATCTTAATGATATTTAGACTTCCAATCCATTAATATTGGATATTCTTCCATTTATTTAGTACTCCTTTGATTTCCTTTAACAAAGCCATGTAGTTTTCTGTGTACAAGTCCTTTACATCCTTAGTTGTTGATTCCTAGATATTTGATTATTTTAGTTGCATTTTGAAACAGAATTTTTCTTGATTTCCTCCTCAAACAGCTCATTTTTACTGTACAAAAACACTACTGATATTTGCATGCTGATCTTATATCCTTTCACTTTTTGAACATGGTTATCAGCTCTGAAATCTTTGTCATTGATTTTTCAGGAATGTCTACATATAGAATAATGTCATCTGCAAAAAGGGAGCATTTTATTATACCTTTCCAATTTGGGTGTCTTTTATTTCCTGTTCTTGCCTAAGTGCGTGAGCAAGTACTTCTAAAACAATATCAAATAAGGTGGTGACAATGGGCATGTTTGTCTTGTCCCAGATCTTAAAGGGAAAGCCTTTGGCATTTCACTATTGAGAATGATGATAGTTGTGGGTTTTTCATACACACCCTTTATCATATTGAGGAAGTTTCTTTCCATGCCTATCTTTTGAAGTGTTTTCATTGAGAAAAGGTGCTGTATTTCATCAAATGCCTTTTCTGCATTGATAGAGGTGATTATGTGATGTGTTTCATCTGATCTGTTAATGAGGTGTATTACATTGATTGATTTTCTTATGTTGAAACATCTTTGCATACCTGGGATAAAACCAATTTGATCATGGTATATAATTTGTTTGATGTGTTTTTGTATTTGATTATCAAGTATTTTGTTGAGAATTTTTTCATCTAAGTGCATTAGGGAGATTGGTCTGTATTCTTTTCTTGTAGTATCTTTATGTGGCTTTGGTATTAAGGTGATGTTGACATGAAAGAATGTTAAGTAATGTTCCCCCCTCTTCAAATTTTTGGAAGAGTTTGAGCCGAATAAGGTATCAGTTCTTTCTGGAATGACAGAATTTATCTGAGAAGACATCTGGTTCTGGGCTCTTCTTAGTTGGAAAGTTTTTTGCGACTAATTTGATCTCACAACTTGTGATTTGTCTGTTCCTTTTCATTGTCCATCTTGTTGGCATACAGTAGTTTAAAGTATCCTCATTTGATAGAATGTATTTCTGTGGGATTAGTGCTGATATCCCCTGTCTCATTGCTAATTTTATTTCTTTGAATATTTCTCTATTTTATTTTGGTAAACTAGATAAGAGTTTGCCAGTTTTATTATAAAAATGGATTTGCAGATTCAATGCAATCCCAATAAAATTTCAAACAGTATTTTTACAGAACTGGAAAACCCAATTAAGTGGCCCTGAATCACCAAAGTCATCTTGAAAATTAAAACAAAATTGGAGGAATCATGTTGCCACATTTTAAAGCATACTACAAAGCTATAGTGGTAAAACTGCATGGTATTGGCACAAAGATTGATATACTGACAAATGGAAATGAATCTGGAGTTCAGATATAGATTGTGGATATATGGCTGATGGATATTTGAAAAAGTCAGTAAGGCCACTAAACTGGGACAGAATAGTTTCCTCCACAAATGGTGCTAGGAAAATTGGTTATACATATCCAAAAAGTAAAATAGGGTCTCAATCTCACACCTTATAAAAAATTAACTAAAGTTTAAGATTCAAGATCATAAAGCTCCTAGAAGATAATGTAGGGAAGCATCTACAAGACTTAGTAGTAGGAAATGGTTTTGTAAACTTTACACCCAAAGCACTAACAATGAAATATGAAATAGATAAATGGGACTTCCTCAAAATTAAAATTTCTTGTGCTTCAAAGGAGTTTGTCATGAAAGTGAAATGTCAACCTATTTAATAGAGAAAATGTTTTGGAACCACTTATCTTATGATGGTCTAATACCCAGCATATAAAAAGAAATCTTACTTTTGAAAATAAAAAGATATACAACACTTTTAAAAATGGTAAGGAGATTTGAGTAGACACTTTTCAAAAGAGGAAATACAAATTACTAAAAAGCACATAAAAAGATGCTCAGCATCACTAGTGATTAGGGAAATGCAAATCAAGGCTGTGATACTGTTTTACACCTATTAGACTGGTTGCTATAGAAAAAAAACAACAACAAAAGAAAAAACAACAAAAAACAAAAATCTACACATGTTCGAGAGGATATGGAGGAATAGGAACACTCATCTGATGCTGGTGGCAATGTAGAGTCATGCAGTCACGAGATCCTCAGGAAGCTAAGTATAGAATTGCCATATGATCTGGCACTCCTACTACTAACAATATACCCTGAAGGACTGGACGCAAGGACTGAGACAGAGTTGTGTACACTGATGTTCATCATGGCATTGTTAACAATTTTCAAAAGTTGGAAGCAAGCCAAGTTTCCAGCAATGGATGAATGAATAAACAAAATATGGTATATGCATACAATGGAGTATTACTCAATTGTAAGAAGGAATGAAGTATTGTCACATGCCACAACTTAGATGAACCTTGAAGATTTTATGTTGAGTAAATTAAGCCAGTCAGTAAATGACAAATACTGCATGATTTCACCAACACAACCTGAAGATAACGAGCACACTCACTGATGCATAATGTGGAAGATAGGGTACCATGAAGTAGAAACAGAGTAGAGAGTGGTGAGCCTATGCTCAATCTGGGCAGAATCTATGATAAGGTGGAGGTTGATAATTTGGCAGTGAACAGGAGAGAGGGTTGTGCAACCAGGTAAGTGTAGTTGATGGTGCTGAGTGTGACTGTGAGCATTATTGAGGGCATGGTTTGGGCCATCCATGGAGCTGGGGGGAGGGCTGCAGAAAGGAACAGTTGAATTCCTGGGTGGTTGTCGATTGTGGTTGAGAATACAATTGTGGGAGTGTCCTTTTGGTTTCTATATTAGAGGAAACCTATATTAGGGGAGAGTCACCAGTGCAGGGTGTTGGTGATGAGGGGATGTGTGAGGAAAGATAGACCTGTGGCATGACTCTAT
>JAQZBX010071076.1:0-15303 GCA_029593785.1 Cabassous unicinctus | reverse complement strand
TAAAAAAAAAAAAAAAGTGATTACAATAGAATTATCACATGACCTGGCAATCCCACTTCTAGGTATATATCCAAAATGATTGAAAGGAGGGACTCAAACAGATATTTTCACACCGATGTTCACAGTGGCATTATTCACAATTGCCAAAAGATGGAAGCAACCTAAGTTTCCATCAACAGATGAATAAACAAAATGTGGTATATACATACAATGGAATATTATTCAACTGTAAAAAAGAATAAGTTCTGATGCATGGTACAACATGGATGAACCTTAAAAACATCATATTGAGTGAAATAAGCCAGACACAAAAGGATAAATATTGTATGACCTCACTGACATTAAATGATTAGAATAAGCAAATTCATAGAATAAAAAATTGGAATATTGGTTATTTGGGGCTTGGGTGGGATAGGGAATGGGGAACTAATGCTTAATTGGTAGAGTTTTTGTTTGGGGTGATGGAAAAGTTTGGTAATAGATGGTAGCACAACATTGTGAATGTAATTAATATTACTGAATTATATATTTGTGGCTAAAAGGGGAAGTTTTAGGTTTATACATGTTACTAGAATAAAAAAATTAAAAAAAACATAGGACTGTACAACACAGTGAATCCTAACGTAAACTATAGGCTATATTTAATAGTATAAATATTATTTTATCAAATGTAACAAAGTTACCACACTACTATAAAGTGTTGATAATAGGGAAAACTGTGAGTATGTATGTGGGGTATATGGGAACTTTGTATTTTCTGCATTATTTTTCTGCAAACCTACAACTTCTCTAATAAAAAAAGTGATTACACACACATATGGCAAATCACTAGAAGAAAACTTGAAGCAGATTTGAAGAGCCAAATAGAAGTTCTGGAAAGTAAATGTATTGTCAATAAATTTAAAAGCAGATTAGGGGGAAGTGGATGTGGCTCAATTGATAGGGCTCCTGTTTACCATATGGGAGGCCCCAGGTTCGATTCCCAGGGCCTCCTGGTGAAGGCAAGCCAGCCCGCGCAACGCGGTGAGCTGACGCAGCAAGACCTCGCAACAAAGGGAGACAAGCAGACACAGAAAAACGCACAGCAAATGGACACAGCGAACACAAGCAGCAAGGGGGGAATAAATAAATAAATAAATAAATAAATAAATCTTTAAAAAAAAAAAAAGCAGATTAGGCACTGATGTGGGGATAATCAGTGAACCAGAAGATACTTCTGAGGAAATTATCCAATAATAGTACAAGAAGATTGGATCGAAGGAGGCAGCAGTAGATTCAAGGAAATACTTTTACAGTACTCTAAGGGAGAACGGTGATGACTTGTACTAGGCATGGCAATGGGTGAGGAGTGAAGTAGGAGTGAGGGAGAGCAAAGTGTTGAGGATGCCTATGTGTGGCCTGGCCAGTCACAGAGGAAGAGGCAGGAGAGCCACGCAGGAGTGGCATGGGCAGCCCAGGTGGGTGGCCCAGCCAACTGTAGGGAAAAGGTGGGGAGGCGGTAGGGGAGCAGCACAGGTGGCCCACTTGGGCAGCCTCACCAATTGCAGGAAAGGGTGGGAAGCACTGCCAGGGTCTGTGAGGGTGGCCCCACTGGTTGTGGGGAAGCAGTGAGGGAGCAGCATGGGTGGCCCTGCCAATCATGGGGAAAGAGTAGGAGAGCACTGACTACCTGCAAGGGTGGCCCCACTGGTTGTAGGGGAGGTGGCAGGTGAGCAGCATAGGAACAGTGTGTGTGGCCCACCAGTACTGGGGGAAGTGGCAGAGAAGCTGCCCTACCAGGCAGGGGGGAGTAGAGAGGGGAATGGCAGTGGGAGCAGCATGGGCATCTAAGGATTTCCAAATATAAAACCCACTAAAAATAAACTCACAATCCCAAATTACAACACATGGGCAGCATGGGCAGCCTGTCAGGGTGGCCTTGCCAGGCGGGGTTGGGGACAGTGAGTGTCATCTTGCCAGGTACTGGGGGAGTGGCAAGGATGGACTTGTAGGGCACAGGGAAGTGACAGTGGGGGAGCTGCGAGGGTGGCTTTGTAGGGCGTGGGGGAGTGGTGGGGAGAGCGGCGGAGGAGTGTGTAGACAGCTGTGAGGTACGTCTCACAGGGTGTAGGTAGGTGCAGGTGATGCAGGAGGAATCCAGACAGTGGTGCTTGGAGTCTGGAGGACGGTACTATGGCACAACATCAAGGAAGGAACTGGACAGGGACATTTGAGAGAGGCTGCTGCAGAGGAACTAGCTCTCAGGAATTGGCATTTTGGAACTAGTCTGTGGCCCCTTCTTGGGTCCCAGGCCCAGTTTTAATCAGTTAAAGATGAGCAAGTCTAAAGAATCAGAATAAGCTGAAAGAAGTGTGGAAGAGCCTTATCACAAAACCAAACAATAAAACCCTAAACAAGAGAGAGAAACTGACCATAAGACTAAACTCATCAAGATAAGCAGATGCCTAGACATCAGCAAAAAATGACAAGCCATACCAAGAAACTGAAAGATATGGCCCAACCAAAGGATCAAATTAATAAATTGGAGGAGAGGCAGATTTTGGAACTAATCAAAGATATCCATACAAATCTCCTAAAATCAATTCAAGGATATGAAGGAAGAGATAAAGGATATTAAAAAGACACTGGAGACTTCCAGGAAGATGGTATTGGAGTAGGAAGGCAGCATTCAACTCTCTCACAAAAAAATATGGAGGAAGGGCAAAAAGCTATCTGAGGGGACTGCTTTGGGGATCTGCAGACCAGAAGAGTGCTGTGCACCCTCCAGGAGGACAAGGGACAGAGAGACAAAGAAGGCAAAATGAAAACTGCAGTTACTAAACCCTGCAGCCAGGAACGGCACCCATCCCCTACCCTCACAGCAAACAGCCTGGATAAAACCCGTGGCTTACTGCAGCCAAATGAGAGGGGAACAGACATCTTCCTCCTTGGGAAGAGGAAGAGTATGGTTGAGGGAGGAGTGGTTTCTCCTCAGTGAATTTCACCAGCAGAGCCCACATGGAATCTCAGCTCTGGTCAGACCAAAATCATGGGCAAATGGAGGCTGAAAGAGACACCTCTGTGGAAAGATTTTTTGACAGGCACCACCTGATGGCCAGCCAGGAAACTGTGAGGAGCAAAACGGCTTTCAGGAGTCTCCCATCCCAGTCCCATAGGAGCTGATCTGCACCCCATTACTGAATCCCTGGCCATATTAAGATAGCTTAAGCTGGGCAACTTTAAAGACTTAGAATAAGTTGAACCAAACATTTAAGAAGATCAGTGAAACAAAAACACTAGGCAAGAGAGAGGAATTGACCATCAGAGTAAATTCACCAACATATTCAGATGCCTGTACATCAGCGAAAACTTACAAGTTATACTAAGAAACAAGAAGAGATGGCCCAGATAAAGGAACAAACCAAAAATCCTGATGAGACACAGGATTTAAGTCAATTAATCAAAGAAAATCACACAAATCTCCTAAATCAATTCAAGCAGTTGAGGAAAATATGACTAAAGAAATAAAAGATTAAGAAGACATTGGGTGAGAATAAAGAACAATTTGAAAGCCTGCAAAGAAAAGTAACAGAGCTTATGAAAATGAAAGACACAATGGATGAGATTAAAAATACATTAGAATGCGAATATTCTCGCTGATCTGATTTTGTGATAATCAGGGTAGGCTAAACATTCGCTATATTAGAAACCATGCATGTGTCCCCAGACCTAGTTTTTCTCCCTAGGTCTGGTTTTTAGAATGCTGGTGATAAACTAAGACTGATTTATTATATGACCATCCTGTATGGGAAAAGACAGTAACTTTGGGTATCTTTGGTCAACCTTAAGAGATATAGCAAGGGGACAGATGTGGCTCGGGTGGTTGGGCATCTGTCTCCCATATGGAGGGACCTGGGTTTGATCCCCGGGACCTCCCAATAAAAATTTAAAAAAAGAAAAATATAGAAGGCACGTGGGCCACCAGGCCCTGTGTGCGGGTGCGCCGGCCAGGCCCCGCAAGCCATGCAGCAAGATGATGACGTAACAGGAAACTGACACAAGGGAGAGCCAAGACAAGATGTGCCGAAAAACCAGGAACTAAGGTGGCACAGGTGGTAGGATGCCTCTCTCCCACATCAGAGATTCCGAGGATTGAATCCCAGTGAAGACAGGAGGAGAAGGATGAGAAGAGAGGGCAGGAAACAGACACAGAGAGCTGCCCAGTGAATGGAAACAGAAACAGCAATAATGGGGGGCAGGGTGTAAAAATGGATAAAAGTAAATAAATAAATAAATCCTTAAAAAATGTATAGGGGAGGAAGATACAGACTATAGTTAGCAGTAATACTTTGACGATGCTCCTTCATGATTTGTTAACAAATGTTTCACAACAATGCAGGGTGTTTGTGTGTGTGTGGGGTGATGTGTGGGAGCCCTCTATGATGTTATGCATGTTTGTTTTGTAAGTTCACGATATTTACTGAACACTTATAGTTTATGTATGTCCATGTATGAATGATATACTTCAATAAATTGTTTTAAAAAATACATTAGAGGCATGTAACAGCAGATTTGAATTGTTGGAAGACAAAATTAGTGACTTGAAGGATGGAGTATCTGAGCGTGAAAGACAGGAGAACAGAAAGAGAAAAGAATGGAAAAAATGGAACAGGGTCTCAGGGAATTGAATGACAACATGAAACACACAAATATACGTGTGATCAGTGTCCCAGAAGGAGAAGAGAATGGAAAAGGGGCAGAAAGAATATCTGAGGAAATAATGACTGAAAACTTCCCAACCCTTATGAAAAACAGAACCATCAATATCCAAGAAGGACAAAGCACCTCAAACAGAATAAATCAGAATAGACCTATTCTGAGACACCTACTATTCAGAATGACAAATACCAGAGATAGAGGATTTTGAAAGCAGCAAGAGAAAAAGAATGCATCAAACACAAGGGAATCTCAATAAGACTAAGTGCCGATCTCTCATCAGAAACCATGGGGATGAGAAGAAAGTGTTATGATGTATTTAAGGTACTGAAAGAGAAAACTTCCAGCCGAGAATTCTTTATCTGGCAAAACTGTCCTTTAAAAATGAGGGTGAGATGAAAGTCTTCACAGACCAACAAAACAGAGTATATTACCAAAAGACCAGATTTGCAAAAGATACTAAAGGGAATGTTACAGCCTGAAAGGAAAAGACAAGAGTGAGAGACTTGAAGAAGAATGAATATTATTAGTAAGGGTAAGTTAAAGGGTAAAAAGACAGACAATAGTAAGATATGACAACAGGAAACTAAAGGATAGAATGGATGAAGTAAGTAATTCCTTTACATTAATAACCTTGAACGTTAATGGATTGAATTCCCCAATCAAAAGGTATAGACTGACAGAATGGATACAAAAATAAGTGCTATCTATATGCTGTGTACAAGAGACTCACCTCAGATGCAAAGACACAATCAGGTTGAAAGTGAAAGGTTGGAAAAAGATATTTCATGCAAATAGTAACAAAAAAAGATCTGGAGTGGTGATACTACTATCTGACAAAATTGATTTTAAATGCAAAAGTGTTTTAGGAGATGAAGAATGTTATTATATATTAATAAAAGGGGCAATTCACCAAGAAGAATAACTATAATAAATATTTATGCACCAAACTGGGGTTCCCCAAGAAACCTGTGGCACACACTGGCAAAACTGAAGGGAGAAATAGATGTCTCTAGAAAAATAGTTGAAGACTTCAATATGCCACTCTCAGCATTGGATAGAACATCTGGGGAGAGGATAAATAAGGAAACAGAGAACTGAATAATATGATAAATGAACTAGACCTAAGACATTTATAGAGCGCTATACTCCAAAACAGCAACATGCATTCTTTTCCAGTGCTCATGGATCCTTCTCCAGGATAGACCATATGTTTGGTCACAAAAAGTCTCAATAAATTTAAATAGATTGACATTATACAAAGCAGTTTCTCTGATCATAATGTAATGAAGCTGGAAATCAATATGGGATTGAAAAAAGGAAAATTCACAAATATATTAGAGATTAAAGAACACAGTCTTAAGTAATCAGTGGGTCAAAGAAGAAGTTTCTAAAGAAATCAGTAAATATCTCAAGATGAATTTAAATGAGAAGACAATATAACAAAACCTATAGGATACAGGAAAGGCAGTGCATAGAGGGAAATTTATAGACTGTATACTTACACTGAAAAAGAAGAGTTAAAATCAAAGCTCTAACTGCATGCTTGGAAGAATTAGAAAAAGAACAGCAAACTAATCCCAAACCAAGCAGAAGGAAAGAAATAATAAAGATTGGAAAGAAATAACAAAGATTAGAGCAGAAATGAATTGAGAAAAAAACAAAACAAAACAAAAAAACAACACAATAGAATCAACAAAAGTTGGTTCTTTGAGAAGATCAACAAAACTGACAAGCCCTTAGCTAGACTGACAAAGAAAAAGAGAGAAGACACAAATAAATAAAATCAGGAATGAGAGGGGAGACATTACCACTGACCCCACAGAAATAAGAGAGATCATAAGAGGATACTATGAATAACTGTATGCCAACAAACTAGAGAACGTAGACAAAATGAACAAATTCCTAGAAACACATGAACAACCTACACTGACCCTAGAAGAAATAGAAGCCCTCAACAAACCAATCATGAGTAAAGAAATTGAAATAGTCATCAAAAATCTCCCCAAAATGGGAGTGGAGGTGGCTCAAGCGATTAGGTGCCTTCCTCCCACATGGAAGGTCCCAGGTTCAGTTCCTGGTGCCTCCTAAAAAGAAGATGAGCAGATAGTGAGTGCAAACAACAAGAAGCGGGGAGAAATAAATAAATAAATCTTAAAAAAATAATCTCCCCAAAATGAAAATCCCAGGACCAGATGGCTTCACAGGTGAATTCTACCAATCATTCTAAGATGATCTAATACCAATCTTTCTCAAGCTCTTGTAAAAAATTGAACGGGAAGGAATGCTTCCAAACTCATTCTCTCTTTTTTTATTTTGTACATTTAATAATTGAAAATATAAACAATAATTTAAAAAGAAAAAGAAAACAGTTGAAGAAAATGATGTCAACATCACCCTAATACCAACCTGATAAAAATATTATTTAAAATGAAAATTATAGACCAATTTCTATAGGTTCCGGGTTAAATACCTGGTACCTCTTTTAAAAAAATAATTATACACCATGATCAAGTGGATCTTATCCCAGCCATGCAAGGATGGTTAAACACAATAAAATCAATTAGTGAAATAAACCACATTAATAAACTGAAGAAGAAAAATCAAATGATCCTCTCAAATGCAGAAAAGGCATCTTGATAAAAACACTCGAAAAGATAGGAATAGAAGTACGCTTCCTCAAACATGGTAAAGCGCATATTTTAAAAAACCACAGCTAGTATTTTACTCAATAGTGAAAGACTGAAAGCTTTCCCACTGAAATCGGGAACAAGTAAGTATTTCCACTGTCACCACTGTTATTCAATATTGTGCTAGAAGTTCTAGCTAGAGCAATTTAGGCAAGATAAAGAAAAGGTACCCAAGTAGGAAAGGCAGAAATAAAATTTTTGCTATATGCTGATGATATGATCCTATATCTAGAAAATCCTGAAAACTCCACAACAAAGCTACTAGAATAGACAAGTTCAGCAAAGTGGTGGGATACAAGATTAACATGCAAAAATCAGTAGCATTTCTATCCATTACTTATGAGCACTCTGAGGAGGAAGTCAGAAAAAATTCCATTTATATAATAATAGCATCTAAAGTAATCAAATACTTAGGAATAAACTTAACCAAGGACATAAAGGACCTGTATTCAGAAAACTATAAAACATTGCTAAAGGAAACCAAAGAAGACCTAAAAAAAAAAAAAGGAAGGACATTCTGTGTTTATGGATTGGAAGACTAAATATTGTTAAGATGTCAATTCTAGGGGGCAGATGTGGCTCAAATGGTTGGGCGCCCGTCTGCCACATGGAGGGACCTGGGTTTGATCGCCGGGACCTCCTGGTAAAAAAAAAAAAAAATCTATCTATCTATCTATCTATCTGATAGATAGATAGATTTTTTTTTTAATCTATCTATAGATAGATAGATAGATAGATAGATATAGAAGGCACATGGGCTGCCAGGCTCTGTGTGCCGGTGAGCCGCCAGGCCCTGGGAGCCATGCAGCAAGATGATGACGTAACAGGAGGGAGACACAGGGGAGAGTCAAGACTAGATGCTCCAAAAGCTCCAAAAACCAGGAACCAAGGTGGCGCAGGGAGCAGAACACCTCTCTCCTGCATTGGAGGTCTCCAGGATTGAATCCTGGTGAAGACTGGATGAGAAGAGATGGCAGGAAACAGACACACAGAATTGCCCAGCGAATGGACACAAAACAGCAAATGGGGAAGGGGGGGTTTAAAATGGCTAAAGTAAAGAAATAAATCTTTAAAAAAAAAAAAAAAAAAAGATGTCAATCCTACCCAAACTGATTTGCAGATCCAACGCAATCCCAATAAAAATCCCAACAGCCGTTTTTGCAGAAATGGAAAAGCCAATTATTAAATTTATTTGGAAGGATAAGGGGCCCCAAATAGCCAAAAATGTATTAAAAAAAGGACAACATTGGAGGACTCTCATTTCCTGGCTTTAAAGCATATTACTTAGCTACAGTGGTAAAAACAGCATGTTACTGGCATAAAATTGGCATATTGACCAATGGAACTGAACTGAGAACTCAGAAATAGACCCTGACATCTATGGTCAAGTGATTTTTTTTTTTAAATTCTTATTTCTTTTTTATTCTTTTTTTTTTCAAGTGATTTTTAACAATGCTATCAAGCACACCCAGCTGGGCCAGAAAAGTCTATCCAACAAATGGTGACAGGAGAATTGGATCTACATATCTAAAAGAAAGAAAGAGTACCCCTGTCTCACACTTTATAAAAAATTAACTCAAAATGCATCAAAGACCTAATTACAAAAGCTAGAATCATGAAACTCCTAGAAGAAAATATAGGGAACCATCATCAAGATCTTGTAGTAGGTGGTGATTTCTTAAACCTTATACCCAAAGGACAAGCAACAAAAGAAATAATAGATAAATGGGACCTCCTAAAAATTAAAACACTTTTGTTCTTCAAACAACATTGTCCAGAAAGTAAAAAGGCAGCCTACTCAATGGGAGAAAATATTTGGAAATCACATATCAGTCAAGCGTTTGATATCCATGTTAGATAAAGAGATCATATAACTCAATGCTAAAAATACAAGCAACCAATTAAAAAATGGGCAAAAGATTTGAAAAGACATTTTTCCAAGAGGAAATACAAATAGCCAAAAAGCACATGAAAAAAATGTTCAACATCATTAGCTATTAGGGAAATGCAGATCTAAACCACAATGAGATACCATTTCACACCGTATAGAATGGCCATTATTTAAAAAAACAAAACTACAAATGCTGGAGAGGATCTGGAGACATAGGAACATGGTGGAAATGTAGACTGGTGAACCTCTGTGGAAGACAATTTGGCAGTACCGCAAGATGCTCAATATAGAACTGCCGTATGATCCAGCAATCCCATTACTAGGAATATATTCAGAAGGATTAAAGCAAGGACGCAAACTGACATTTGTACATCAATGTTCATAGCAGCATTATTCACAATTGCTGAAATATGGAATGGGCCCAAGTGCCCGTCAACCGAGGAATGTATAAATAAAATCTGGTATATACATACAATGGAATATTATTCAGCTGGAAGAAGAAATGAAATCAGAATGCATATGACAACATGGATGAAACTTGAGGACATTAGGTTGAGTGAAATAAGCCAGACACAAAAGGACAAATATTGTATGGTCTTACTAATATGAACTACTCACTAATATGAACTCTGTAAACTCATGGAGGTAAACTCGGAGTATAGATTACTAGGCAATATCATGTGGTTTGAGAATGGGAATAGATGCTTAATGTATGTAGAATTTTTAATAAAGTTTATGATAAAAGTGTGAGAATGGATAGAATTGATGGTAACACATTATAGTGAGCACAACTAACACTGCTGATTCATAAATGTGATTGTGGCTGAAAGGGATAGTCTGTGGATGTAAATGTCAATTGAAGAATGCTAGAGAATAATCTAGGGAATGTATTACAGTGTTTTTGGTGGTGGATGAAGATTTTGGTTAATAATATAAATATAAGAAGGTTGTTCTTTTACAAAGTGTTAAGACTGGTGATACATGGGAAAATTACAATGTAACTTATGGAGGATAGTAACATTGTAATATTTTTGCAGCAATGGCAGAGAAAATAGTATATCAAGTCTAAGAAACAACAATACAGGGATATAAGGGAATATGGGATTTTTCCTGTTGGAGTAATGAAAACATTCTAAAATTGACTGAGGTGATGATAGCACAATTCTGTGATGAAAATAGAGCCACTGAGTGTATACTGTGAATGGACCATACATAGCATGGGACTGTATAACACAGGGAATCCTGTGGTGGAAGATGCACTGTGGTAACAGAACAAATATGAGAATGTTCTCTCATGAACTATAACAAATATATAATATGAAATTCTACATGGGGTGTTAATAATCTGGTGGGTTGAGGGGAAAATACATCATATAAGATATGGCCTATAGTTAGTAGTAATATTTTGACAATGCTCTTTCATAACTTGTAACAAATGTTTCACAACAAAGCAAAGTGTTGGTGGTGGGGTGATGTATAGGAGCCCTGCATGAAGATATGCATGTTTGTTTTGTAACTTGACTTTTACTAATCACTTATTGTTTATGTTTTTTCATGTATGAATGTAATAGTTCAATAAAATTTTACATTAAAAAGATACATGGCACAGAGGAAGCATGTGATAAAAAATTAAAAAAAGAAGACACTGAGTGAGCACACAGAAGAAAATGAAGACATACATAGAAAAATAACAGATCTTATAATGAAAAGTACAGTTGAAGAGATTTAAATACATTAGAGTGGGGGCAGATGTGGCTCAAATGGTTGGGCGTCCATCTCTCATATGGAGGGACCTGGGTTCAATCCCCGGGACCTCCTGGTAAAAGAAAAAAAATTAAAAATAAATAAATAAATACATTAGAGTTACACTTCAGCAGAACTGAACAGGCAGAGGAAAGAATTAGCAAAGTAGAAGATGGGACATTTGAAATTACACAAATAGAAGAACAGATTGAGAAAAAATGGAAAAAATTGAGCAGGATCTCAACGAACTGAATGAGAGCATGAAGTGCACAAACATATGTGTTATAAGTGTCCCAGAGGGAGAAGAGAAGGGAAAGGGGCAGAAGGAGTGTTTGAGGATATAATAGCCAGAAATTTCCCAGCCCTTATGAGGGACATGGATATAAATGTCTAGAAAGCACAGTGTACTCCAAACAGAATGAATCCCCACAGAAGCACTCTTAGATACATACTAATCAGATTGTAAAATGCCAAAGATAAAAGAGAATCCTGACAGCAGCAAGAGAAAAGCGATCCATCATATACAAGGGAAGCTGAACCTAAGAATAAGTGCTGATTTTTCATCAGATACCATGGAGGCAAGAAGGCAATGGTATGATGTGACACATTTAAATTACTGAAAGAGAAAACTGCCAACCAAGAATTCTGTATCCAGCAAAACTGTCCTTCAGAAATGAGGGAGAGTAAAATATTCAGATAAACAGAAACTGAGAGAATTCATAAACATAAACAAGAGGCAATGCTACAAGAAATAGTAAAAGGAGTTCTGAAGGATGAAAGGAAAAGACAGGTGATAGAGGTGTGGAGGAGAGGGTAGAAATGAAGATTATTAGTAAAGGTAACTGTGGCAGTTTGAGATTATTTTATGAGTCCCCCAAAAAGAGAAAGATGATGCTTTTAAACTAACCTATTCCTATGGGTGTGAAACACTTTGCATTAAATTCGGTTGAGAGCTTTTGATCAGATTACTTCATAAGATCACTTTTGGGCTTTTGATTGGACTACGTCAGTGGGGAATGATTCATGTTGAGTCTCCGCCCTCTTGCTGGGTCTGATAAAGATGAAGACACAGAGAGAGATAAACACACAAAAACAGACACAGGAAAAGGAAGCTGCCATGTTTGATCCTGCCATGTAAGTGAGAAGACTAGAAGATTGCTTAAGCACAAAGCCCCAAGAGGCTGGGCCCATGGAGCATCTCAAGAGGAGATGGCGAGCCTGGAGGGGAAGGCTGAAACCTCAGCAAAGATTGGCAGTCATCTTGCTCATCACATGGCAGTTGACTTTGGTAAGAAAGCATCTTTGATGGTGCCTCGGTTTGGACTTTTCACAGCCTTGGGACTGTAAGCTTTTATCTCAAATAAATCCCCCTTATAAAAGTCAACCCATTTCTGGTACTTTGCTTTGGCAGCCCTTTGGCTAACTAAAAGGGTAAAAAGAGAGGCAAAAATAAGGTATTACATATAAAAGCCTAAGGATAAAATGTTTGAAGTAAGTACTGCCTTTACAGTAATAACATTAAATGTTAATGGATTTAACTCCCCAATTAAGAAACAAAGATTGGCAGAATGGATAAAAACAAAACAAAACACGGTACATCCATATGCTGCATATAAGAGACTCACCTTAGACCAGGGATTTTTTTTTTTTTTTTTCATTTTCTCTTTTTTTTTATTACTTAAAAAAAAATTTTTTTAAAAATACTTTAAATTACATAAATGTTACATAAAAAATGTAGGGGATTCCCATATGCCCCACTCCCAACCCCTCCCACACTTTCCCACATTAACAACATCCTTCATTAGTGTGGTACATTTGTTACAATTGATGAACACACATTGGAGCATTGCCACAAAGTGTGGATAATAGTTTACATTATAGTTTACACTCTGTCCTGAACAATTTTGTAAGTTATGACAAAATATATAATGGCTTGTATCCATCATTAGAACGTAATCCAGGACAATTCCAATGTTCCAAAAATGCCCCCATATTATACCTGTTTTTCCCTCTCCCTCCCCGCAGAACCTCTGGTGGCCACTGCCTACACATCAATGATAAAAGTTCTTCCATTGCTAGAATAACACTAAGTCTATAGTAAAATAATGGTAAGTTTACTCTAGTCCATTGTTCATTCCCCAATCCTGAGGATTCTGGGATGGTGATGCCCACACTGCCTCTAATTGACAGCAGGCTTAGATCCCATGGGGCAGATGGATGAGACTATCTTGCTTGCAGTTGCAGACTCTTTCTGTTCCTTGGGATGGTCGTTGTCCATTGTCATCTCCTTGTTAGCTGTCCTGGGTGAATCCAATGAACTCGAGAGATGTTGCAACTCTGTTGAGATTCAGGGCCTGAATGGCACATGGAAAGCCCAAAAATTTAAGTCTCTTGGACATACACCTATCAAGTATAGTACTAACTATAGGTTTAAATAGAAGGGGCAGAAGAGCCATGTGTAGAGAAACCACTCATTTGTTCAACTCTGGGGAACATAAATTCCAAAGTAGGGCCCACTGAGCTGTCAGCCCTGCCTATAGTGTCTGGATGTCTCTAGAGCCCTCAGGAGCCCTGCTGTTTGAAGCAATATTTACTGTGGTAGTCAATGAGATCCTACTGAGACATGTATAAGCATAACCACTGGAATAACCTCCTGACTCACTTTGAAATCTCTTAGCCATAAAAACTCATTTGTATTTACCAGACCAGGGGTTCTTAACCAGGGGTCCACAGACCCCCAAGGTGCCTGTGGAAAGATTCCAGGGGGTCCGTGAGCTTGAACTGAAAATTTGAAAAAAACATTATTCTTGTGGGGATGTGTTTGTGCGTGTGTGATATATTTATTAAATAATACACAGTATAGTGTGGACTTAGTATGATTTTTTTTTTTGATGTAGCATGTTCTGAGTGCAGTGGATAACTGCCTGCAAAAATATTAGTAAGTATGGCGGAGATAGTTTTATGACGCCATGGGAAAACTCAAATTTCTAAATGTTTGCCGAGAATGACTGAACAGATGTTGAGCCCATTAGGTTATCAGGTATTGAAATTATGGGAAAGTTGTAAAACGTAATTTTGAATAATCCTAAAATTTAATTTAAAGACATGCCAATGTTGAGTATCATAAAATCTGCTGCTACATTCTGAGAAGGGGTCTGCCATTTTCACCTGACTGGCAAAGAGGTCTGTGGAACAAAAAAGGTTATGAACCCCTATCTTAGACCCAAGGACACAAATAGGCTGAAAGTAAAAGGTTGGAAAATATTCCACGCCAACAGTAACCAAAAAAGAGCTGGGGTAGCTATACTAATATTGGACAAAATAGACTTTAAATGTAAAACTGTTATAAGAGATGTATTAGTTAGCCAAAGGGGTGCTGATGCAAAGTACCAGAAATCTGTTGGCTTTTATAAAGGGTATTTATTTGGGGTAAAATCTTACAGTTAAGAGGCCCTAAAGAGTCCAACTCAAGGTTAATTTCTCACCAAAGTCAATTGCCATGTGTTGAAGCAATATGGCAGGTGATCTCTCCTGGTCTCTCCTTCCTTCTTCCTCTTAAGGCTTCTTCTGATCTCAGCTGTAGGTTGGCATGGGGCTCGTCTCTATTCTCGGGGGGCTCATCTCTCTTCCCAGGGCTTTAGCTGTTTGAGTCGTCTCCTTTCTGTCACATGCAGGACCAAAATGACCAAGTCCTCTCCTCTGGTATCTATGGAGCTTCTCTCTTTCCGTGTGTATCTTCTTCTGTGTGTCTTCTTGAGTGCCCATTTATATCAGCCCACCAAGGGAGAGGGGACTTAACCTGAGTTACATCCTACTGACGTGGTCGAATCAAAGCCCTAGTGTGGCGGCCATCAACGGAGGTGCTTAGCTCTCGTCAAGACCGACTACGAGACAAGGTCCGTGGCTGGTCAAGAAGGGATCAAGGATACCCGACTTGTGGAGGAGGACTAAGCACTTCAGGACTTGGGGCCTAGTTTCACCCTGTTTATACTTTCAATTATAATAGTGTTTTTCGGTGATGCTTTTCCTTAATTGTTTACCTGCTAATGAAAACAACAGTCTGTTTATTGTAAAATGTGATTTAACCGCCAACGTAGATGGTTTAGGATTATTGAATATATAGTTAAGAAAAAAACAATAGCCTTGTAAATATTAAACAGCACATTTGATCTCGGTATGATGCCATATCTTACTAACAATCCTGAAAAATTTAAGCCCATTAAAGGGGATATAAAAAGTAGAATTCTTTAGATCTTTGTAGGAATTTAAAAGTAAACTGAAAGC
>JAQZBX010071075.1:0-15301 GCA_029593785.1 Cabassous unicinctus | reverse complement strand
AGGCTCTCGAGAAATACTGCTGAATAAATGAAAGAATTATTAATGTGCTAGGAAAAGAGTAGGCATTCCATAAATGATACCCATCACATGAATATGTGCAAACAAATTTTAAAAACAGATGATGTTCCTATTGGCAGGACTGCACTCTGTTTTAGGTTATTCCATTAAAAAGGAGTTTCATAGGTATGATTCCTCTTAGTACCAAATCACACAGTGTGGGAACAGTTTTCCCTTCAGTGTCCAGAACAAGTTGACAGCTCAAAGGTTTGTAAAGTGAGTGATCCATACTATCTAGAGAAGACAATAGCAGCTATTTTATAAAGGAATGGATTTTAAACTCAAATCTATGACAGAATTCAGTTAAAGAATATAAAGATTGACAAGGATATTAAATACTAAAAAAATCAGGGCCTGATCTCTGAGGTTTCCACTCTAGACAGAGCAGGATTTTCTTATAAAAGTATATTTCTCTTGAGGGGTCGGTGCTCAGTAAATATCCGCTAAGCCTGGGGCTTTGGCAATGGACTTGTCTATTGAAGGATTTTGAGTTTCATCCTTTGGCTGCAGGGAGCCATGGACAGTCTTTCTGCAAGGTAGTACCATGATAAGCACGATGCCTAAGTAATCCAAACGTAATGGAAAAATCCAAGCACCTTGACTGCCTGAAGTCCTCTTTCAGCGGCAGATAAATTGATCACACAGGGAAACTACCAAACTTGGTAGGTTCTTGAGCTGTATATTTTTCACAATTCATGGCCTGCTCAAGAGCCACAGCTGAATGATGCAAGGAGGTAATTTCAAAGACAGCAAAATATAAGCATATTGGAGATAGCATGTATAAAAAGGTGAATTAAAGAGATCCCCCCCCCCCGCCCCATTCTTTTTTTTCAAAAGAACCAGGGGCAGGTTAAATTAACAAGTGACCTAAACTATACTACTACATATCATCAACATGAATGGATCAGTAAATATCAGAAAACCATGAACAACTTGGCTTTTAACAAGCAAGAGCAAGACCACTGCTAACACGTTTGCACTTCTGTACTGCATGGCTTGGCGAGGAGAGGGAGGCAGAATTTCAGTCTTCATTCCCACCCTTGGCCATTGTACCTGGCACAACTGCACAACCTACACTGAAGCCTCAGTCAGGAAAGTGTCAGTGAAAGACAGACACTGGAAAAAATAATACATAACTAAACCATACATCTAACTCCAAGAAAACCTAAAAGCAATCAATCTTTTTTAAATAAGAAAGAAACTAAGTCAATACCATCTGAGCAACAGATGAGAATTAAAGCAAAATCTGTTGGCTAATGGTAACAGCTTTTGTGTTCTTTGTTGTTGAAAATGTGCATGTAGCAGCAACTCCAATATGCTCACAAACTTAGAAGCAAAAGGCTATGGAAAACAGTTGCTATTTTTACACGGAAGATAAAATCAAACACCACTTTTCAGATCTTATTTTTGCTATAATAGCGGAAGGAAACAAAACCCGAGTTGGTAGAAGCCTAAAGGATCTAGGACCTGTGATTTCTACCAAAGGAAAATATAGAATATATTGGACAACAAAGGGGAAGAGCTGTATTATGGGCAGTGGAGTATAACCTTGCCAAAGCAAATTTTCTGAAATAAAAATACAAAATTAAGGTTTCATTTAGTAATATTCTAGATAATGGTGATATGTGACGCTCAGTTTTTATATTTATTAACTACTCTAGTTAAATCTTTACGTTTTTTTCATTAACACCTTAGATTAAGGAGGAAAAATTTTCCCTATAAATTATTATGATATTGTAGAAGCAGAAATAATAATTCTATTGATAATTATATGTGTTTTTCTATTGCTACTGTAACAAATTACCACAAATTTAGCAGCTTCAACAACACAAATTGGTTGAAATCGACGGGTCAGCAGGGTTGTGTTCCTTCAGGAAGCTCTAGGAGGGAATCCACTTCCTTGCCCTTTCCAGTTTCTACAGCCACTCACATTTCTTGGCTCATGGCCCCCTCGCTCCCTCAAAGCCAGCAATGTTGCACCTTTCTGTACCTCTCTTCCATTTTTAAGGACTGTGTGATTACTGTGATTACACAGGGTCCCTGGGAAAATCCAGCATAAGCTCCTTATCTTAAGGTCAGCTGATTAGCAAATTTAATTCCATCAACAACCTTAATTATCCTTTGTTATGTAACATAACATATTCACAGGTACCAGCGATTAGGACATGGAGAGCTTCAGGTGGCCATTATTCTGTTTACCACAATAACTAACATTTATTGAATGTTTATTGCTTGCCAGACACTGTTATAAGCACAATGCATATAATTAAACAAATATAATTCTCATAATAATGCTAGATTCTGTTATTATTCTCATTTTTCAGATAAGGAAACTGAGACAAAGAGATTAAATAACATGTCCAATGTAACACGTAGAGGGCCAGGTTATAAACTCAGAAGTCCCATGCATGTTTCTGAATGCCACAACTTCAAAGGCAAGATTCTCATCTAAATACATTACCTGTTGTCATTATTTCAGGATGCTTAACTCACAGCCCACAAACTCTGGCAATTATTATAATTACCTAGAAGAAGGGTGAGCTTGAAATTCAAAATGGCCAATGGAATGGCAGAGTCTATGGAGACCACTAACTAACGTCAATTCATTAGGAAAAACTAACTAATGTCTATTCAGAGTTGTGTGCCACTGGCATTCACAGAGCTGTAGGTCAGATGACTATAAGGATATCAGGCCTACTGGGGTAACCTGAGCCCAGGCGACGGTAGGCCCAGAGCATGTCTTAATATACCATATCCAGGAGTAAAGTCACTCCCAATTGATTGAGCAGAGCGGAGGAGCACTGGCATAGCATTTTGATTTTGTGAGCACTAGAAATGTATCAGGAAAGCTCACTGGTATCAATATTATCCATGGCCCCTCAATGTCACTTTGTAGCTTACAAGGTCCTTTCATATATGCATTCTTATTAGGTAAAGATTCCAGACTCAGAACAACTGATGACAAGTATCATCCCAGCATTTTCAAGAGAGATCTCTCCTAAGGATTTAATAAGACGTGGCCAAACTGGCTTATCAACTATCACCTCCCATCACTTTTCCATAGAAGAGAAGTGTAGAGATTAATTGAGGAAAGAGATTTTCTTTGATGGGAAATTACAGGAGTACAGAGAATAAAGGAAAGGGGTAACTTCCCTCTTTCATCCCCAGCAAAATAAGTGAGTGGGCTACACGAGAACCCCTCAGAAAATTTGGAGGTAATTGTATGAAAGCAGACTGTCATCCCACTTCTGACCTGTTTGCTTGGTGACTTGCAAACATTACTGACCCTCCCCACTCCCCATGCTGAAAGAGCTCTTGGGAGAGTTTGGCATGTGTTCCCTGGAGAATGGTGTTTCATTCCACCCTGGAGAAGTCTGAAGATGCAAGGCTGGTTGGAGCACTGCAATGACAGGGTGAGGAGAAAGAGGGGAGTGGTAGGACAAGCTGTACTTCTATCATTTGTAGGGACAAAAGGTCAATAATTATAGTAAACCAAGTAGATGCTATTGAAGGAAGTCAGGCTAGAGATATCTCAAACCAACATCTAAGAAGTCTACCAGCCAACTCCAGGGGTGTACTGTTGAGGTTAGAGGCTATGGGTAAGAGGGTGTTAGGGGGTTAGTGGGGAAAATGAATCTCCTACATCAGGGACTATTGCAGTTAGGAGCTCTCTGAAGAATCTGCAAAAAAGGCTCACAAAGGGTCCCCCATGGCCAGATTACACTAGATACCCAGTTAACCAAAACTCAGTCCTGTTTTAATAATGCCCTTTCCTGGCCCCTGGTTCTGGAGACTGAGAAATAGCAGAGGGTGGAATCCTGCCTCCTACCACTCTACCGGGCCCTGGACTATCACCTCCCAACTCGCTGGAGTTGAGGCCTAGCGGGCGGGGAGGAGGGACATTTTGATTTAGGATGGACTGTTCTTTTTAGTCCCTGACAGAGAGTTTGTTCTAATACCCAAAAGTGACTGGAAAGCTATTGGCTAGAAAGCTGAGATGCCATTAAGGTATGGAGGAGATGGCATCACGGAGCATACCTGAAGGGAGTTAGAAGAAATGAAGCTGCTTTCTGATTGTACCCTCAAGAGCCAGGCCTAGATAAGGAGCCGGCTGCCTATGGAGTCTCATTTCCCAGTCTCACAGTCCCACTAAGCTAGTAGAGCAGGTATGCTAGCCCCATTTTGAGAGTGAAGAAAGCAAGGCTCAAGGAGGTTAAGCAACATGTGTAAGCCCCACAGCTTGAGTGTGGTGGAGATGTGGATTCAGATGAAGGCCATCTTACCCCAGACCCAGCGACACCTCCACATTCCCTTTGAAGGTGCTTCTCAAAGGCCCAAACGACTGGTCATACATACACCTAGAATCATGGGACATGAGGTTCATCCACTCTAACTTCATTAATTCAAAGAAAGCGTTCTATAGGAAACTGTTTAGTACTTTATTTCCTCTGGCATTCCCTGCACATGATGTGAAGGAGCCTTTAATTTAAAGGCATAGTGCTTTGGTATCAAGGGCAAGCCTCTACTAATTATTAGCCTTTCTTTGACAATCGACTTATGACAACTTCCTGTCGTCACCACGAGCTTCAGGAGCAGACCACGAAGCCTCCTTCTGCTGCTGCAGAAAAGGAAAAGCACATTCACAGCTTAGGTTGCATGCATTTAGACAAAGACGAGGGAAAGCTTGCATTTTCTCTGAGTACACACAAATGAGTGATGTCACCAGGACTAAAGAGAAACAAAACCAAGTCAGCCCTCAAAGCCGGCCCTCACCTCAGCATGGCACCAAGTCCCTTCTTCTTTATTTTCCTCTCCGGATCTTCCTTTTCTTCTTTTCGCTTCTTCTCCTTGACTTTCAATTTGCTCTTTTCCTTTTTCTTCTCCTTTTCTTTCATTTTTTTAACTTTCCTGGTTTTATTTTCCAGGTCCTCTAGCTCAGAGTTCCCTTGAGGGGCAAATTCACAACTCAGAGCTCCTTGGCCAGAGTGAGAGCTCTTATCAGACAGTCCATCTGAACAGAGAAAAAAAATCAATACGTATGGTCAGGAGCATTTACAGTTAGTACAGAAAGGAAAGGTACAATGTAAAATACAGAAGAATGAGCAAAAGCACTCCGGAGTTCTACCCTTCCACAGGGCTACTTGTATCCTTTGAAGAGATGACTGCCTAAAATCTGGTTACTTCAAGCCAGGTTTGATGGTGGGGATGGTGGTGGGGGGCGGGGGGCGGTATTGCAAGGCTTAGCTGGTGGTGTGAAAGGCTTGATATGTGGTGAAAAGCTAATCTCTCAGAAAGTCAGCTTGTTAACCTTGATCGGCTCAGAAAGCCCACATGCTGGGAAACAAACATGGCAAGTTTATTCCGAGGAGAGGTTTCTGAGCACAGATATAACCCAACTGCTTCTACCCAATTAAAGCAGTCAGTCCTGAGGCTGATGCTGCTTCTAATGACTCCAATAAGAATGTCAAGTAATGCATACTTAGTGCTCCTACCCTAAGGGCACATGACAGTTGGTCCTTGTAGGAAAGTGAAGGAGAACATTGCTTTAGCGTTTGCACTGTAAAATAAATTGCACATTGCGCTATCCAATTCCATGTTCATTAAGCTATAGGGCAAAATGTATCAGGAAAATGAATTACTTTTAATATCAAAAATATAATTGTGATGCTTAAATCATTTTTCTCTGTAGTTAAGCACACATTCTTGCCTATGATTTGTGGAGAACAATGAGAAGAAGAAATCATTTAAGGAAGCACATTGCCCTACCAGCTTCTAATTCTTCAGGTCCATCGTAAGATTTGTCAATGGCCGCTCTGAAGCTCTCGTTGCAGCCGCGACCGCGAACCATATGTGGCCGGGGCCTGTGGAAGGGAAGCTCATTCTTCCTGACCTCAGCAACAGCAGTCTGCAGGCTTTCCAAAGAACTGGACTTTTTCAAACCCAGAGTTGGACCGAAATCTTTGCCTGGAGATTCTGGAAAAGACAGGGCAAAAAGTCAGCCTTCTCCTAATGGGGCAGTGTGATGTGCTGGAAAGGCTTATTACTCCAAAATATTCCTGGAACCTAAAATAGAGGGCTTTAAGTGGGTGGGACTTGGGGTCACACCCCAGCTTTGCCACTTTTGGGGACTTTGCCCTCGGTTTCCTTTTCCATAAAGTTGTGAGGAAGATTTAAAAGAATAATATATATGATATGCATAAATATACATGTGTGTACATGTACACACACATAGGAATTTGCAGGGTTGTAGCTGTCCATAGAAATTATATGTTTGAGAGTGTGTGGTGTGTGTATTTGTGTACATAATATACTCACATACATACACAACCATGCAAACGTATACATACAAACACATGCAGAGCACCTAACAAAGTGACTTTTTCTCACATTACCCATCCTAGGCACTCCTATACATTGTAGCTTTTATTACTGCCATAACTGTTTTTATGATTATTAAATAATAAACTGTGCATGGAAATCAAAGAGCATTGAAGTGGTTGTAATTTTTATGATTAAACATTTTACCTTACCCTAGTGGCTATTAATATATGGTGAATGCAATTTATTCAGTCAATAAATAAATAAAGTAAAGCAAGAAAGAAAACAACTGTGTCAAAGCTCATTGTTCTAAGAATATTTCTATTCTGATATCTAGAAAAGGGACAGCATTTTTATATGATATAAAATTACAAAAAGAAAAAGTAAAACCTAAGTGAATCTGAATCATTTTTTTACATATGATATTTTCCATTTGAACTGTTTGTCTTGCCCTGTACCCCCACCCCACCCCATGCCTTGACCTCCATTTCAAATCCCAGTCAGTCTCCCAATTTTCTGTAATAGGATTAAGCTATATAAATACAAGCAGCACAAGGGTTATTTTAAAGATGGGAAGAATTCTATCAGGGCCCTTGTTTTCGCATTCAAAGAGTTTTTCTGCTAGGGTCAAAGCTCCTGTTCTTCTCTCCTTACTAAGGGAGTTATTGTCATGAAGAGGCTACACTTGCATTTCTGGAAATAAATTGCTGTGCACTTTTTCAATAGATAGCGGTTGAGAACATATCAAGGATCATTACATAAAGTATGACTTCAATGCCTGGCACATACCAAGGACCAACAAATGGCACCAGTTTTTATTACCACCATCACTATTTTTACTTCTGCTCTGCCACCACCATGAACAATACTACTAGATGCCTACTTAGCACACCACGGGTGATACAAAGCATACAAAAGAAGTACAACAAAGGTCTAATGCATATATATACACACACACAATTAAATGACAATTCACAGCTCCACATGTTCTGAACACAGTACTGTAATGACAATCATGCTAATAGCTGACAGTACAGGTGGTGCTTAGACTGTTCTACATGCTTTAGCTACAGTAATTTGCTGAAATACTCACAACTGTGATGCTGCTACTATTTTAAGCCCCACCGTGGTGGCTTGAATTGGGTACCCCCGTTTGGACATGTTCTTGGTCTTGGTCCACATTCCGGAGGGTATGGACTCATTGTATCTCTTTAAGATGTTACTGCAGTTAAAGTATGGTCCAAATGAATCAGGTTGGATTCAATCTGGATTATTTGGAGTCCTTTAACATCACAGTGAAGTCAGATGGAGAGAAAAGCTATGGTGAGCAACCAGAAGCCAGAAGTCAACAGAACCCAGTAGAGAAATGAGAAGATATCAGCATTCACACTGCCATGTCACAGAAAGGCCAAAGAACCCCAAAGATTTCCAGCCAGTTGGAAGACACCGACCCCTGGACGAAGCAAACCTTTTAGCCTCTGAAACAGAGAGCCAATAAATTCCTGTTTTTAAGCCAACCAACTGTATGCTATTTGGCTTTAGAAGCCAGGAAACTAAAACATCCATTTTACAGCTGAGGACACTGAAGCACAGAATAAATAACTTGTCCAAAGTTACATACTTAATAAGCATCAGAACTGGGAACTGAACTCAGGCAGCCTAACTCTATAGATTACCTGTTCTGTCCCAAAGACTTTACTGCCTAAAGATGTATTCAACTTCTGCCCTCTATATGCCAAACTGGAATTCAGGAGGTCAGAGTTCAGGGCAGCTTCTGATGCTAAACTAGCTGCTTGATTATGGTCAAGCTGCTTAAAAATGACCTATAGTCTCCTCGTCTCTAAAATGAAAGCATTAGTCCAGATTAGCCCTGGAGCCTAGTCAAGCATGCAAACTGCACAAACTCAAAGCTGCTGTATAGTTTCATAATTAACTTACAGGAGGCAAGGTTGCACCTTCAACAATATATTTGATGACAATATATATTGTGTTTTACAGGTGACAGCATATCATCGATAAATGAAACGGAGATGAACGTTAAGCAGAAAAAGAAAATTATAACAAATTTCAGGGACAAATTTTAGGTGATACTTGCCAGTCATAAATATGGAAGGTATGCTACTATTAAACCCATAAATAGGCACATTTCTTATATTTCCAGGAAGGAAGGTAAGTTGCAGAAATGGAAAGTGAATAAGATCATTTCTGCCAAGAAAACAAAAGGCAAGAGAGAGGTTTGGATTACTGAAGCAACAGTAAAAACTTTGGAGTTCACAGAAAATATTTTATACCATCAACCCTTAGGGATGTCTGACATGAAGTTTGGTGAGAAAATGAAGATGAAAACAATCTGAGAAAGCCTAGTTCCTCTGTCAACAACAATGACCATATTTTATTTACTAATTGCCATTCAGGAGATTATATTATAGACCAAACTGTAAGTATCCACATCAACTGTTAGCAATAAGTTCCAGGGAACCTGAAAGTGAATAAATCATTCAAGATGTAAGGCATGCTATCGAAAAGGAGCATATCTAAAGCTCAGCAAGAAGTCATATTTGAGAAGAACAAAAGCATTGTTACTCCTTCTGAGCAAACTGAACATTAAGGATTCATGGATTTTGTAGAATTACTAGAGGAGGCAATTAATTCAGTTTATATAAATAGAAGTTGCAAATCAGAAGCACCAACTGACGCTGTGCAAAATTACAAGCTATTGGATGCAGTATATAGTAAAATGAAAATCAAATGGGGTAGTTGAGTTCTAGGTTGTAAAGGTGGACTCAGAGGTTTACAGGCTTGGAAGAAAATTTTCTGTTCCAGGGGGGTAAGCAGGATATAGCAGTGGAAGAGAGACTGATGTTGGAAAGAAGAATCTAAAAGCAGGGATGTACTTACCAGTGGAGTGCAATGACCAAACAATCTCCAAGTGAAGTGGAACTCTGTCATGGACCTTCACAGTGCTCCACATTTCCTTTACATATCCAAAAGCTTTTCACAGAAGGTCAAGGTTGCATGTGTTAGATTGTTGTGGATATTGATGGGCATTGGCATTAAATTCCAATGAACCGCTAGGAATGAAGTACCCTAACATGTACAGATGTGGAGCACAATAAATTGTCACATTCCATCCCTCTTCCTAGTTCTACCCTTCCAATTCCAGTTTAAGTTGATATGGCTAAGGAAACTTTACAGCTTTTAGGATGAGAATTTTTACTATTTCTAGCATAGCCATTTTACACTAATGATCTTTTTTTTCTAGGCTTCCACACTAAAAGTAGAGGTCTTAAACCCTAAATCATTCTATTCCATTGAAGTCACTTCAAAATATGATGACTTTTCAAATTTTTATCTATAGGTGATGTGATATTGGCTCGGCCAATTTTAAGCAATTGTCTGAGGATAGTGATCTATAAATACCACATGTTATTCATGGGCTGAAGCTTGTCCCATTTTGAGCATTTTCCTGTCCCATATTCTAAATATGACTCTTCAACGTTTTCTAGGCCAGTTTGGTTAGTTGCAAGCACCAAGGAATGAATCTTTTTCCGAATGTGGTACCAAGTCTTTATTTTTTTAACCCATGAACTACTATGTCCAGTGGCTAAGTTTTCAAAGATGTAGATGCATCTATCCTTCTCTAAAAAAACATGAACTTGAGAAATGCAAACTTAATAAAACACATGATATTTTAACACAGGGGTGGTAAAAGAGGCATCTTGTATAATAAAAATTATTCTCAAGGTAGTATAATAAAAAATACACTTTGGGTTCCATCTGCCAAATAGCACTTTAATATAAAGCTTTATAAAAAAATGCCACTGAAATCTTTTTCTAAAAGATGCTATAGCACATTTGAAGATTCCATCTGTTCCCAAATGAAGGATTGGCCTGACTTGGTCCCTGAAGCCTTCCCTGTAGAGAGTAGAAGGGAATTTCAATATCAAGCTTTCTGGTCCTACTGATTCTCAGATGTCTCCTTTATTCCCTGCCCTCTAGAGAAATACAGTGTCATGGAGAGAATGGACACACACATACCAAGACTAAAGATTTAAAGGAGTTGGGTCATCACTTCTCCCATGGGCATGAAACAGGTGGATGGAGAGACACTACTACAAAATAAATTCATAAAATGCTTAGAAACTGTTGACCCAGCTCTCTAGGGAGGAAGCCCAATTTCAATAGAATATGAAACAGAAAGTCCTTCTTGGAGGGTTGTCTGGATTTGGACTGCAGTTTCTCTGACTCAGTCTTGGATTCCTGCCCTTGCCCTACAGCTGAGAACTGCTGTTTATTTCCCACAAGCAGGTGATTGGGTGAATACAGGATCTTTATTCTCTCATCATGAGAAAAGAGCCCAGAGAGTGATGGTTAATAAGAGGAGAGGCTGTGGGACACCCCCACTCTGTGATCTGCTTCCAGACTTATTAATCTCACTGTGCCTCAGTTTCCTTGCCTGGAAAATAAGGATAATAAGACAAGGACAAACCAGTGCCTGGCACAGGGAAAATGCTCATAAAGGGTTGGTGACAATTATTGTCACTGTTACCTTTGTGCCGCCTCTGAACATTTGAATGAGGGAAGACATGGCATAATTCATTTTGTTCAACCAACAATTGCATTCTCCAATGTGGCCATTCCTTCCACAAAATCCTGAAAAGGCTCTCTCAAGGAAATACTATCCTTCCATTTTTTATTTAAAAATAAAGCTGATTTTTTCCTCAAATAGCTCCTTACATTTTTTTGCCTTTTGAAATAAGGTCTATAAATCCATCTGTTCAGCACATATAGAGGCTATTCTTGGGAAGATTAATAGTGGAGTCTTGGTTGCCCTTCTCCTTAGGCTATAATCATTTAATTAGTCTGAGATTTCATCGGCAGTGTTTGAACTTCCCACTCTCACATTAAAATCTCGCAATAAAAGAATGTGTTAATCCAGGCGACCAGTAATTGGATCTTCCATTATTGATGAAATTGTTTTCAATACATCTTTATTAAAAAATAAACAATTAGTTTGGGGAAGGTATTCACTTTCAGAACCATGGCAAATTTTTCTCCCAGCTAGAGCTTTATAATTAACAAATACTTATGATAAATTAACAATAAATAATGTATTAATTTGCACATTTCAATAACATCAATGGCCCTCAAGGCACTTAGTGAAAATTAATTAAGTTAGAGCTCCTCCCTCTAAAACAAAGGAATCATGCACAGTAGTAAATTGGGGATCAAAATGATTGTAACACAGTCCAGGGGTCACAGCATGAAACTTGCGAAGGCCGGGATTTCATCAAGATAGCCTGCTTTCATTATCATTTGGCCTTGCCTTCTTATGAGCAATGAACTTGGGCAAACAGTACAAATGCTTTACATGCTTCCTGGGGAGTTGTGATGTAAAATTAATAGCCTTAAAAGTCTTCAAGTGAAAAACTATTACAAATTCCATGTAGGAAGTTGCAACACCACTTTATTCACCAACATACCCCATTCTTTCTTTTCACTTTAGATTATACTTACAGAAAATTTTGTATATTTGACTTTTCAGTAGATTCTCTGTAGGCATAATATCCTATGTGCTTTCATAGATATCACTGCAAATCCATTAGCTTAGGGAAAAAATTCTCATAATATATAAATGTATAATTTCCCAAATTATGTTATCTGTATTAACTGTGCCCATAATGGGCCTAATTACCTTCTTGCCTATTTCAGTAATCCAAATATTGATCATCATCCCAAGCTTATCACAGTGCCCCATTTCCTATTCATTATTATGGAGTATAATGTAATCTGGTTTATATATTATCTGCTGTCACTTGGGTCTTAGTTATTTACTGGCAATTTCCAAGTTCTCCAGGAGCAGAGCATTTTTTTTTTAAAGTCTTGTAAAACCCAAGGTCTTTTATCATTTCTTGAAATTCTCATCAAAATGTTCAATAATGAACTTCTCATTAAGATTCATATATTTGCATAAGCTCCCCTACCCTGGCTCCAAACAATGTCTATTTTAAAGAGAAAATACCCAGAGAAAATATGGGAAGATTATGTGAATAAATACAACAAATGATTTGATTATGAGTATGGGAACGGCCTTCCAAGTGCCTTCAAATATTTGTCAAGTATTGCTATAGAATTTAATTTTCTTTACTCAAAATTCCTTCTTTTATAAACTGAAATTGAAAATTTTATGCCATGTTTAGTTTTCCTTCCTGTCTCAAATTATGTCTAAGAAATCTATTGAACAGTGAATTTACTACACTAAAAATATTCTTGTGATACTTTTCTTTCTTTTTCTTTTCTTCTCTTATGAAGCTATGATAAGGGACTTCATGATTTAATTTAGTGGGTAAACTACTTTTTAAAAAATCTATAACCATATTTCTAGGTAGATTCTATTCAGGTAACTGGAGAGCTCACACAATCCCATTCCCAATAGACTGGTTTCTTTCTTTAGGCCTCGTCAGGAAAACTTTATTGGTTTAAACACACACACATACATACACATTTATATTCAAGACAACATGGAGGGGAGATGGCATTGTAGAGATCTCCAGGACTCAGTCCTTCCACTAAAACAATTATTAAATAGGCAGGGCCTGCCTGAAACAACTATTGAGAAACTCTGGAGGCCAGAAGAACACTGTACAGCCTCCAGAGTAGAGTGGGAGGAAGAGGCTGATAAATTATGGTAAAGAACAGTAAATTGCTATCTCTCTGTGGCAGCGACTGGTGCCCTTGCCCCCACTCCCATGGCAGGCCACTGTGGAATCCAGCCCCTGCCTAGCTTCTGGTGACAGAAAGGGACATAAAAATCCTCTTCCCCAAGAAAAAGGGTGGGCATGGCTTATCACTGACCACAGCTTTTGGTTGGTGAATTAGGATCACTGGGATCCCACCTCAGAGGAAAGCTATTATTTCAACCCACCTTTGACTAAGGTGGTTGCAGCCATTGTTTCAGCCTGTCCTGGACAAGGGTGGTGGCAGCCATTCTCTCAAACCACCCCATACAGGGGAGGTGGCAGCAGAAATATAAGGTACTGCACTTCCTCAGGGCTGTGGGGCACAGTTAGCAGAAGGGCTACATTTTCTGGGCAGGCCAGGAAGGCTTGGCTTTGGAGAGCTATCAGAGAAGCTCTTGGCACCCTTCCTGATCCCCTCCCCAGGGCACTTTGGAGCCAGTCTGCACTCCCTTCATGGGTCCCTGGCTCTGTTTTGGCTGGGAAAGACTAACTTGGGAAAGTCCTCTCTGTTGTGCACTACTCTCAGTATTTGCCCTCCAGGCAAAAGCAGGTTGAGACAACAAAAGGAGTGTAAAATCTATAGAGGCAGACAGTCTGGGACAAAGATATGCTGACTTCAAATACCTAGAAGAGGGAGGATGTCTCCTGGAAAACAGAAGAGACAACTAAATTCCTGTAAACAGGGGCACTCCAAAACAACTAATAAGCAAAAGCCCAGGACAAGACAGAGGCCCAGAAAGACAGGGAAAACCCTCCACACTGCATTCGCCTTGGGCAAGACCTTCCTTATAGGAGGGCTGAAGGTCAAGAAAAGCTCTGTCTTATTATTATTTGGTTACAAAACCAAGAAACAGACATCACAGGGAATGAATCCCAGAGTTAACATTTTAAAATATTAAAATGTGCAATGTGTAACAAAAGAGTACAAGACAAAGAAACAGATAATGATGACCCATCTAAAGGAAGAGGATAAAAAAATCCAGAAAATACCAACAAAGAAGATGAGAATGTGGGCATATTGAACAAAGTCTTTATAAAATTATCTTTAAAATGCTCAAGGAGATGAAGGAAAATACAGAGAGAGAACTAAAGAGTGTCAGGAAAACAGTGAATGAGCAATATGAGAGTCTTAGTAAAAAGACAAATTTTTTTTAGAAAAAACCAAACAAAACTGCTAGAGTTGAAGACCACAATAACTGAAATGAAAAATACCTAGGAGGGTTTCAAGATAAAATTAGAAAAGCAGAAGAAAGCATCAGTGAGCCTGAAGTCAAGATACTTGAAATGAGTCAGGCTGAGGCACAGAAAGAAGAAAGAAATATTAAAAGTGAAAATAGCCTAAGGGACCTCTAGGATACCATCAAGCACACCAATATACACATTATGGGAGTCTCAGAACAAGAAGAAAGAGAGAAAGGGATAGAAAGAATATTCAAAGAAATAATGACAGAGAACTTCCCAAACTTCGCAAAAGATATGAATATGCACATTCAAGAACACCAGAGAACACCAAACAGGATAAACATGAATAAAAATATACCCTGTCATATACTGATCACACAAATGAAAGCAAAGGGCTAGGGGAGAGTTCTAAAGGCTGCAAGAGAAAAGCAATGTGTTATGTACAAGGGCGTCCCAATTAGATTGAGTGCTGACTTCTCCTCAGAAATCATGGAGGCAAGAAGGCAGTCAGTTGAAATTCTTAAAATGCTGAAAGAAAATAAGTGTCTGCCAGAATTTTATATCTGGTGAGACTTTCTTTAAAAAATGAGGGAGCAAGTAGGACATTCTCAGATAAACAAAAGCTGAGGGAGTTTATCACCATCAGACCTGCCCTACAAGCAATGCTAAAGGGAATTCTTCAGACTGAAAGGAAAGGACACTAGACGGTGGTTCAAAGCAGCATAAAGAAATAAAGATGAGTGGTAACGGTAACAATTTGGGTAATTATGAATGCCAGTTTTACTGTAGTGTATTGTTTGGTATGTGTTTTAGTCAGCAAAGGGGGTGCTAATGTGAAATACCAAAAATGGGTTGGTCTTTATAAAGAGTATTTATTTGGGGTAGAAGTCCACAGTTACCAGGCCTTAAAGCATAAGTTTCTTCCCTCACCAAAGTCCATTGTCACGTGTTGGAGCAAGACAGCTGCCGACATTTGCCCAGGGTTCAGGCTTTTTGGCTGCCTC
>JAQZBX010071074.1:0-15301 GCA_029593785.1 Cabassous unicinctus | reverse complement strand
CCTAGATAAAGACAGGAGAAGCCAACTATCAATATAAATAAGAGAAGATAGACTTGAGTTTAGTGCCTGAAATATTTATATCTCACTAAATGGGAGAAAGAAAAAATGAGTCTTACCAAAAATTTTCCACTTTTCCTAGTAGCCAGCTCTCATCAATTTTAGTTCTTCTTTATGTAACTCCAAAGTTCATCTTTTTCCATTTGGTAACCACTTTTTCCCCACTGTTCTGACAACTGTTGCAATAGAGCCCCAATTTCTTTTCTTGAAGAAATGCCCACTTTTCTGATGTCATGGCTACTTACAGGAAATGGAGGGATGGACCACTGCTGCATTTCCTTTAGAAGACAATGCTCTCCTTTGTACTTCAGTCGTTCACATATGTGAGTAGTCACAACAGGTTCCTTAGAATCTAAAATGAAGTCCTTATAGGGTTTAAATGGTTCTGAACTATCTGTTACTTTAAATAAATCCTTCCTATTTTTAATTATAAATAAGCCAAGATTTTTCTTTTCTTTTGAAATCTTCAAGCTCAAATCCAATTTTGTGACATCATCCTGTACTTTGAATAATGAGGCCAAGAGAGTCATTGGCTTTGGGGAAAAACCTTCAGCACATTTACTGACTTTGTTAAATTCTTCCAAACTTTCATTAGCAGATAAACCTATATACAGAGCCACATCAAGATCATAATCGGGTGAATCAAGTGATTTACATGGTTGCCAACAAGAATTTTTTCTCAGTTCTACCAAAATCCTCTCTCCTGATAGTCCAGCCAAGCCTTTTGGATTTTCAGTAATTGCTTCTAAAGTCTCAGGATCATGGTCACCAGGTTTTTCTACAATTCTCCCATAAAACCTGAAATATCTTAAAATTTGAAGATAATCTTGGATTCTCTATTTAGCTTGCCCAACAAATCTAACATTCTTATTTTTTAAATCTTCATAACCATTAAAGTAGTCAAATAAGGTACCATCAAAACCTAAAAACGTAGAATTTATAGTGAGATCTCTATGTTCAGCATCTTTCTGCCAGTTGGTAGGAAATTATACCACAGCATGCCTCCCATCAGTGTTGACATCAATCTGGAGTATAGTAATTTCAACATTTTCTTCATGAAGCCTGGCAGTAATTGTTCCGTGCTTTTCTCCTTTATTGTTTATCATACGAATACTAGCAGACTGAAGCATCTCCTTCATTTCAGTAGGGGTATCAGTGGTAGCAAAATCCACACCTTGGAGATCCACACCTCTATTTAATAAATCCCTCACAGTTCCTCCTGCTTTTCTTAATTGATGATACTCTTTAACAAATAATTCTGTCAGACTCTTCAATCCTTCTGTGAAGAGTGATTGGAATTCTGGGGACTCCAACTTCATTGTAAATAGATATTGCTTCAGAAGGCACAGTCTACTCCAACTACAGCTCAGTATTGGCCTGTGCCAGGGAGACGTACCTCAACACCTGGAAAGTCACGAACCATACATCTTCTCCATAATCTCAGCCACATTCTTTTCTCCATCAGGTGGGCCTCTGTGAGGCAGCAGAAGCTCTCAAGCGACCCCAACCAAAACTAGTAGAGAAGAACAATTCCTTTCCTTGGAAAACTTGTTTAAAAGAATGGTGTTTCCCACAAGGCGGCGAGTTCCCCTTATCAGTGTCACCCCTGCTGCCACCACCCCAGAAGAGGACATTTTTGAAGAAGTGTTGCTGGATGATGCATTTTTAGCTTCTTTACAGTATTATATAAAAAAAAAAAGACTTTGAGATTGAATATGAAAAATATCCATTAATGCCCCCAGCACATCAGCAGGGAAAGTGCATCCCTGAAGAGGACAGTTTAAGGTCATTTGCAAGTCATGAGGGGTCCTCTGCAAGAGAACCATATATATATGTTCTCACTATGGAAGTTTTACTTAGAGCTCACACTTTACTAAGCATCAGTTGATCTATACAGGAGAGAAATACTACCATTTCCCAGACTGTGGGAAAGTTTCAGTAACAGCTCAAACTTTATTAGACACCAACAAACTTCCACTGAAGAGAAGCCCTATAAATGCTCTGTCTGCGGATGGTCTTTCAGCCAGTGCTCAGCCCTCATCATCCTTAACAGAACACACAGTCAGACCCACCAACCTAACCACCCATCAGAGGACACATGAGGGAAAAGCCTTACAAGTGCTATGAATTCTAGCCTGATTTCCCACCAGGGCCTTCAGAGGGGGAAGAAGCCCTATGAATGTCAAGAGTGTGGGTAGAGCTTCAGCTACAGCTCTAATTTCCTCCAGCACCAGAGGACACATACTGGCAAGAGGCCCCATGAGTGCCCAGAGTGTGGTTGGAGGGTCAGTCACAGCTCCCAACTTGCAATGCATCAAAGGTCCTACACCAGAGAGAAACCCTGTCATTGCTTTCAGTGTGGGAAAAGCTTCAGCCACATTTCATTTTTTTCTATGCATCAAAGAGCCCACACATGAGAAATAGCTTACAAGTGTTCAATTTGTGGGAAAAGCTTTAGTTGGACTCAGTTATTATCATTCATCAGAGAACCCATTCTGGAGAGAGACCTTATAAATGTCCCTATTGTGGGAAGGGTTTCAGCAATAGTTCCAATCTTATCGCCCATCAGAAAACTCATTCTCAGGAAAGTTGTTAGTGTGACCAATATAGAAAAAGGCCCTGTAACCACTAGTGCTTAATTGACCAGTTATAAGGCAGGAATCCTGATTGTTCTCTAGACAATGTGTCTCTCACTCTGAAACCTATGTAAAAAATCTGCCCCTGAATTATAATATTCAGCTCTTTCCAAAGAGAGCAGATGTCTTAAATATGAAGTTGTTTCATTGTGGATTAGATTCAGGGAAGTCAGAAGATTTAGATTTTACTCTTTATTCAGTCTTAAACTTCCATTTTAACTTTCTTGCTTTCTGGGTACTACACTTTGGTTAGTCTTCTTGAATACTTAGAGAAAGATTTTTTACATTCACCAAATTTTCTATGAGGTCTTTACCTTTTTTTCCCCCCTTTTAACATGTTTGTGTTAAGATAGGGAACAGACCTTCAAAACTATGCTGGTAAGATACAGGGAAATCAGGATATCAGACCCAGAAAAGTAACTTTCTCAGGGGAAGCATAAATATCACTGACAATGGTTTAGGTGTTAATGGATTGTTTTGTTCCATTTTCTAGCTGGGGTAAAGGTAGATGACTCTCATTTATGTTTTCTACACTGAAGCAGATTTTATGGTTTTGTTTTTATGCTGTTGAATCTTGAGTAGCTATCCTGTTAGATAGTTGGACAAGGTGGTTATTTTGTGGAATTTAGTTAGCCTAGAATAGATTACCTGACAGGAGACAGAGCTTGCTGGAGTCAAGGCATTATACTTTCTGGGGAAGAATGCTGTCTCTTCAGAGCTCCATCCCTCCTTGCTAGGGGAAAATTTGCTCCTTTAATCCTCAGTGACTGCTTTACAAACCAAAAGTTGAGATATATAGTCTTACACAGGGCTGAGTATGTGGGATTATAGCTGTCTAGAGAATCCTTGAAGTATAGCTCCAGAACTTATATTCTTCATACAGTATACCCAAATAATTGGTCCCTGGGGACATAGAAATATTTCTCACAAGGAAAAAGTTTTGCTGTCTCTGTTCACACTTACATGTACTTTTAGATAATATCTGTATAAACATGCTCAGTAAGTAGAGATATAAGCAGTATGTGGTTTAGGTCATGGAGATAGAAGTGAAATAGATAAATGAGGAAGGTAGAGATTAAGAGGACAATAATTGGGTGACATCAAAAGTGAGTAATTGGGGGGAGCGGGTTTGGCTCAGCGGATGAGCGCCTGCTTCCCATGTACGAGGTCCAGGGTTCAATTCCCGGTACCTCCTAAAAGTAAAAGTGAATAATTGGGGTGCGAATATTTTCGCTGTCCTGATTTTGTGATAATCAGGGTAGGCTAAACATTTGCTATATTAGAAAACATGCATGTGTCCCCAGACCCAGTTTTTCTCCCTAGGTCTGGTTTTTAGAATGCTGGTGATAAACCAAGCCTGATTTATTATATGACCATCCTGTATGGGAAAAGACTGTAACTCTAGGTATCTTTGATCAACCTTAAGAGCTATAGCAGGGAGGTGGATGTGGCTCAAATGTTTGGGTGTCTGTCTCTCATATGGAGGGACCTGGGTTCAATCCCTGGGATCTCCTGGTAAAAATTAAAAAAAGAAAAATACAGAAGGCTTTCAGGCTGCCAGGCCCCATACGCAGGTGCACTGTCAGGCCCCGTGAGTGGGTGAGCCTCCCAGGCCCTGCACGTGGGTGCACCGTCAGGCCCCATGAGCCACACAGCAAGATGATGACATAACAGGAGAGTGACACAAGGGAGAGCCAAGACGAGACGCACCAAAAAACCAGGAACTAAGGTGGTGCAGGTGGCAGGATGCCTCTCTCCCACATTGGAGATTCTGAGGATCAAATTCCAGTGAAGACAAGAGGAGAATGATGAGACGAGAAGGCAGGAAACAGACACAGAGAATTGCCCAGCGAATGCACACAAAAACAGCAAAAATGGAGGCAGTGGGGGTAAAAATGGGTAAAAGTAAATAAATTAAAAAAAATAATAGGGTGGATTGGGGGAAGATACAACAAATGTAAGGTATGGACTACAGTTAGTACTGTAGTAATATTTTGACGGTATTCCTTCATAATTTCTAACAAATATTTCACAATAATGCAAGATATTGGAGGTGGGGTGATGTATGGGAGCCCTGTGTGATGTTATGCATGTTTGTTTTGTAAGTTCACAACTTTCACTATACAATTATTGTTTATGTAGGTTCATGTATGGATGATATATTTCAATAAAATTTTTAAATTAAAAAAAACAAAACAAAAAGTGAATAATTGGGAAGAGGATGAGTGGCTAATTATCACAAGATGTTTTAACTCTTGAATCTATTTTAAGCTGTGTGTTCACAGGCTTAACATTTATAGATTCTCAGGGTTATATAAATCAGAGCTATTACTCTTGCAAAGAATGAGTAACTAAATTAATGTAGACAACCACTTGAACATTTATAATAATAATTATATTCACATGTGCACGCACACACATACACTTTTAGGATTTGGATTGGGGTTGCACTGAATCTATAAATCAATTTGGAAGAAATGGTATCTTCACAAAACAAAGGCTTACGATCCAGGAACATTATTTATCCCTCTATTTGTTTAGATCTTCTTTAATTTCTCTCAATAATGTCTTATCCTTTTCTGTACAAGGGTCTTATAAAACTTTTGTCAGAGTTATTCCTAAGTATTTGAACATTTTTATTCAGTTGTAAAATGCATTTCAAAAGTTCTATTTTATAACTTTTTGCTGGCATTAGAAATACAATTTTTTAAAAAAAAATTAAAGTTGCTTTCTAGCAACTCTGCTAATTTTAATAATTTATCTGTAGATTTTCTTCCTGGAGTTTTATGGACACAGTCATATCCATAGATATTGATAATTATAGTTCTTCTTTTCCATCTTTATGTTTTTGTTTCTTTTTATTGGCTCACTGCACTGACTAGGCCCCCATATAATGTGTATAGAAGAAATGATAATAGTGGGTATTCTTGTCTTGTTCTTATCACACAGGGAACAACCTCAACATGTCATCCTTAGGTATGATGTTTACTGTAAGTTTTTTGTAGATAATCTATTATCAGAGTAAGGCAATTATTTTTTCTTCGTACTTTAAAATTTTTAAAAATTGTAAATGATGTTGAGTTTATAAGTGCTTTTTTTCTCTCTCTCTATATATAAGGTGATTTGATTTTTCTTCTTTATTCTGTTAATGTAATAAAATACATTGTTTTTTTAGTGTTAAACTACCCTTACATTCCTGAATAAACCCAACTTGGTCACTATATGTTACTTTTTAAAATATGTCCCTGGACTTGGTTCATTAACATCCCGTTTAGGATTTGTTGCTTCTATGTTAGTGAGTGAGAATGGGCTCTAATTTACCATTCTCATTGAATCTTTTAAGTTTTAGTATCAATAATGTGCTAACTTTATAAAATGAATTGGGAAGTGTTTTACCTTTTACACCTTTTTTGAGTTTGTGTAAGACTGAGATATTTTCCTTAAATATTTTATATAAATCACCGTTGAGGCATTTGTACCTGGAGTTTTCTTGATGTGAAGGTTTTTTAATTACAGATTTATAATTATACCATTCAAACATTTTTTCATCAGCAAATTGTATTTTTCTAGGAATTTGTCCATTTAAAAAATGTTCAAATTCATGTCTTTTCAATATCTGCAATATCTGTACTGATATCTCTTTTCCTTCTTGATAGAGGTTATTTCTTTTTCTTCCTTTTTCTTCATTAGTCTTCCAAGGAGTTCAAAAATTTTATTAGTCTTTTGGCTTTCTATTGTATGTCTGTTTTTATTTTATTAATTTCTGTTCTTTACTTTCATTGAGTTTATTTTTTATTTTTCCAATTTCTTGAGATGGATGCTTCATGAATTTTCAATCATTTAAAAAATAGCTATATTTAAAACCATGAATTTTCCTGCTTTAGCTCTGCATCCCACAAATTTTGATTTATAGAATTTTTGTTACCCTAAAGTTCAACTTATATACATTTTCCCTATGGCTTTTTTTCTTTGACCAAGGGGTAATTTAGAAATTTTCTTTTCTTTCTAGCATGCATTTCTTATTTTTCAAATATATGGACATTTTCTATTTATCTTAAAAAAAACTGATTTTTGGGCTAATTGTATTGTGGTATGAGAAAAACTTGATGTGATTTAAATCCTTTGAAATTTGGAATTTGCTTTATGGCTCTGTATTTGGTCAGTTTTTACAAATGTTTCATGAATGCTTGAAAAGAATGTGTATTCTGCCATTTGGAGGAGACAATTTCTATGTATGCTCCAGTAAGCAGGTTTGTTGATTGTTCTTTTAAAATCTTTGACATGCTTACTGTTTTTTATAACAGTTACTGAGAGAAATGTGTTGAAATGTCCCACTATGGGTATGGATGTCTCTATTTCTCATTGTAGTTCTGTCCATTTCTGCTTCATATATTTTGAGGCCATGTTTAGGTATATACACAATAGAAATTTTATAACTTTTTGGTAAATTGAAACTTAAAAGTGCATGATATAACTCTCTTTACCTCTACTAATGTTATTTCTCCAAAAGGGCCCCGAGTAATGTAAATGAAGAAGAAGCTTTCCATGGTGGGCAGGCAACAGAGCTATCCTAGTGGCTGTGAAGTGGTATCTCATTATGGTTTTGATTTGCATTTCTCTAATGGCTGATGATGTTGAACAACTTTTCATGTGCTTATTGGCCATTTGTATGTCTTCTTTGGAGTAATGTTTATTCATATCCTGTGTCAGCATAGCATGTCTCCACTTTGTTTCCAAGAACACAAGTCACACTTAAGGTCAAGTCTCATGGGTGAAACCAGATTTTTTTTTTTTAATATATTCTTTTATTTTTTAAAAGATAGTTAAATTACATAAATATTACACAAAAAATATAGGATTCCCATATGCCCTGCTCCCCACACCTCCCACACCCTCCCACCTAAACAACATCCTTCATTAGTGTGGCACATTCATTGCAATTGAGAAAAGCATCTTGGGGCATTGCCACTGAGCATGGACCATAGTTCACACTGTATGAACCCAGATTTTTTATGAACAATAATTAAGGGATGACAGACCCAGTGAGTTATGGACAATTGTCCAAAATTTGGCTGAAACCCTACCCTTTTCTTTTTCCACCCAAGGAAGCATAATGGAAGGCAAATGATTGAGGCCCCTTCAAGTCCTCCTCACCTGGTGGCCAGCATCCTGCAGAGTTTTGGCTGCTCTTAGGCCTGACATGCCATCTTCCACTATCACCACACGCTTGGGCAAGGGGGTGATGCGGAGACCCTCTCGGGCTATGGCGAGGATAGACTCATAACAGGGATCCTGAAAGCACTTGGCCAGGTCCTCATAGTACCCAAGGCAGCTGGGAGTGGCCAGTGGGAGCCCCAAGATTAGGATACTTGGGGACAGAGAAGGGAATGGGAGCTGCCTTTCTGGGGCCCAGACTCTGAGCTCCACCCTCCCCGGGGTCCCCTTGGCTATATGAATGAATGGGAGGCAGTAAAGTCAGGACAGTGTCTTCTGATGAATGTGTGGTTGTAAATATGTATATGTACTTGTGACTGTGGCTCTGCAGGGGAATGGATGATTGTATGGTGTGGGATGTGAATATGTGTGTGAACTGTTTTGTGTGATTGTGCCTGTTGGACCCCAAGTTTATTTGTGTGCATGTGATTTTAAGCTCAAGAGTGTGTGTAGGTGTATTAGTCAGCCAAAGGGGTGCTAATGCAAAATACCAGAGATTGGTTGGTCTTTATAAAGGGTATTTATTTGGGGTAGAAGTCCACAGTTACGAGGCCATAAGTTTCTTCCCTCACCAAAGTCCATTGCCACTTGTTGGACGGTTCAGGCTTCTTGGGTTCCTCTCTTCCCGGGGCTGTGTTTCTCTCTGGGCTCTATCCCAGGGCCTTCTCTCCAACATCAAAACTCCAATATCAAAACTGCTCCCTCTGTCCTTTGCCTTGCCTTTTATATTTGATTCCCCCACCCACCAAGGGGTGGGGCTCAATGCCCTATTGATGTGGCCCAGTCAAAGCCCCAATTATAACTTAATCATGTCCAGATGAACAGATCAGTTTATAAGCATAATCTAATATAGATTTTTGGAATTCATAATTACATCAAACTGCCAAACGGCTACACTCCACCCTCTGAATTCCAAAAATACATTACAATATTCAAAAAACCTTAAATCAGTAACAATTCAAGTACAAAATCATATCATAATCATTTTAAAGAAATACAGCTCATCTTGAGGCAAAGTCCCGTCTGCTATAGACCTCTGAAACTTACAAAACAATTTACCTGCTTCCAATACACAAATTGAAAAGCAAAGAATAACCATTTTCATTACCATAAGGAGAAATTGGGAGGTTAAACATGAGTCATGGGTTCTCTACAGTTCAGTAAACCTGCAGGGCATTGTCCATTCGATTTCAAAGTCTGAGAGTCATTCTTAAGATGATGGTTTCTTCTCCTTGGGGCCACATGGGAACCCACCCTTTCCACAGGCTTACCCAATGGCCATTTTCTTGGTTCCACTCTCATCAAGCATCTGGGTGTTAGCCAAGCTCCAGACCTCACCCTCCAAGAATGTTGGGGTGATTGCCACACCTTACCCAATCTTTGGGTTAGAGTCTTAGCCCCTCTAGTACAGTGAGGTGAAGACAACATTCCCCCTAACCTTTGGCATACAGGTTCAACCCTCTCAGAGCAATGGGTTGACCGACTGGCCTTCTCTAATCCATGGGGGGCAGGAGCACCCCTCTCAGACCTATGGGGTGCTGACCTTTGAGGAATGTGCTCCACCCTCCCTGTACCCTGGGGCAGCAAAACTCTTCTTGAACATCGGGTGGGAACACCCACCCTCTTCAACTGCTGGGGCAAAGTCACCCTCTCTGTACACATGGGTGGGGCTCCTCTCTTGGCCCAAGGAGATGTCTTAATTCCTGATCTCAGCTTCCATGGTTTTCTCCTTAAAGCTGTTTCTTCAATGTTTCCTTTCCATGACCTTTTTAGTCCAAGCAAATAGTGGTTTTGTTCATACAGTGCTCTCAAAAATTTTGTTGGTTTAGCATGCAAGAAGCAGGGGTCCAAGACATCAGACAGTAAGACTTTCCACAAGTCTTTCCCAGATAACTGCATCTTCAATTCTGATTTACAAGTTCCAGGTTTAGTTAAGTCTTCAAATGGGGCACTTTCATCTGGAAACTTGATTTCCAGAAACTTGGAAGTTCCAGAATCAGTTTCTGTTTTCTTTGTGCCCAAAAGTTCAGTCCTTAGTGTATTTCGCTCATCTAGTATTTTGCTACAAGCTGCAAGGAGAAGCCAAGCCACATTCTCTGAGTTTACCTTGGAAAGTTTTTCAGCTAAATGCATCGGTTCACCGTTTTCAAATTCTGTCTTCCATGTAACACCAGGAGTTAATCTTGCTAAGTTCTCTGCAACTTTAAAACATGGATCGCCTTTCCTCCAGTTTCCAATAATAGTTTCATCATTTACTTCTAAGGCATCATAGAAAGTCTCTTTAGCGTCCATATTGCTATCAACAGTTTCTTCAAAGCGATCTAGGCCTTTTCCATCAAGCATTTCACAATTCCTCCAAAAAATACCCCTTACCCATTTATAAAACTGTTCCAACATTTTGGTAATTGCAAAAGCACTTCCCCACTCCTCGGTACCAAATTCTGTATTAGTCAGCCAAAGGGGTGCTAATGCAAAATACCAGAGATTTGTTGGTATTTATAAAGGATATTTATTTGGGTAGAAGTCCACAGTTATCAGGCCATAAAGCATAAGTTTCTTCCCTCACCAAAGTCCATTGCCACATGTTGGAGCAAGACAGCTGCTGACGTTTGCCATGGTTCAGGCTTCTTGGGTTCCTCTCTTCCCGGGGCTGCGTTTCTCTCCAGGCTTAGCTCCTCTGTTTCCTCCACAAGGTCAGCTGTGGACTATTAGACTCTCTAGGCTTTGCATCTCTCCACAAGGCCAGCTGTGAACTCTCAGGTGACTGGCTCGTCTCTATCCCAGGGCCTTCTCTCCAACATCAAAACTCCAACATCAAAACTGCTCCCTCTCCTTTGCCTTGTCTTTTATATTTGATTCCCCTACCCACCAAGGGGTGGGGCTCAACGCCCTACTAATGTGGCCCAATCAAAGCCCCAATTATAACTTAATCATGCTCAGATGAACAGATCAGTTTACAAGCATAATCTAATATAGTTTTTTGAAATTCATAATTATATCACACTGCCAAACAGCTACAGTAGGTATGCAATTTGACGATAAAAATGCATGCTTCTGATTCTATGTGTGAGCATGTCCATGAGTGTAAGGAATTGGAATTTTGTGTACATGTTTGCATGTTCTGTGAGACTGGTTGCAATGTAAGTTTTTGTCATTGTGAGTTTGTGATTGTTGGCCTGTATAATTGTGCATTGTCTGTGATTGTATGTAGGGTGTATTTGTAGGACAGTGTGGGCACCTCAGTAAATATGTCTATGAATCTGTATGGGAAGGCAAGATGGGTTGTAGAACTGGGTGTGTGTTGGCTTGGGATTGGAAGAGTGAGGGCAATGGAATGATGTTTTTGCATAAGTCTGAGAGACAATATGAGTGCTTGTGTTCTTGTGTTTGATTCTGCATGTGTGTATTGAGTGTGAGGCTAGGTGGGAAGTTTCAAAGTGTCTAGTTCTTTGGGGATTGATGCATTTGTGAGAGGACGTGTATATGTGACAATGTGTATGTGTTTGAAGGCATGGTTCACTGGGAGTAGTTCCTCGGTGAGATCACTAGTGAACTTTGGGACCCTGGCTGTCTTATTGTTCTTCTCTGACCTCATCGTATTTTTTCAAATCTCTCTATGTGATTGTAATGTGCAGCCAGATTGGAAATCATTGCTCAGATAGTTAATATATAATATACAACAAATACTGAGTCACTTGATTTTCTTTCCCTTAATTAACTGGCCTGATGTAGAGAAATTCACCTTGGAGTTTGAAACAGGCTCTGTGAGTTCCTCAGTGTCACCTGATCTAAAGGAGAATAGCCAGGAAATATGAAATATTGTATCCCCTTTCTTAGTAGGCAAGAACCCCCTTCGTCCAGTTTTTGTACAGGTGGGACAACTGAGATTCACAGAAGGAAAGGGATATTCAGGGGCCAGTTACTGAGGGGTAGCAGGACATCCAGCTGGTTCCCAGTGCAGGCCCGTCCCAATGCCATGAGAGCCTTAAGCAGGGGAGACACCTCAGAAAAGAAAAGAGAGGGGTAACTATGCCCCATGGGGGAAACCCTCAAGTCTCATTCCCTTACCCCATTCCCAAGACCTACCTCAAACTCCCTGATCCATTCTCCACTCCTGGCAAATTTTCCCATCTCCTTGATCTACCATTTCTTGATTCGGTCCACTTGAATGGACCCAACCACCAGGCTCATTCTCCAGACCCATCTCCATTCTCTTAACTCACTTTCAACACGTCAACCCATCCCTACTCCCTGAAATACCTCCTATCCCGTATCTCAGTCCCCATCCTCCTTCCTCTTGAATTATCCTATTTCCAGACTCATTCTCAGACCAGTTGCAAACCCCTTGACCCATCCCTACCCCTGGTCTAGTTTCTCCCTGCATCAATGTCCATCACCTCCTTCTTCAGGCTCCTCTCTTTCAGACCCAGTGGAGGGATTCCACATATTTACCCTTCATCTTGGCCATGTCTCAGCAGCTCATGCTGAACCCTGGCCAGCTCTCCTTCTCTTTATGAGGAGCCAGCTCCACCCCATAAGTAATTGGTCCTCATCCAGCCAGTATTGTCTGGCCCAGGCAGAGAGCCCTACCCTCAAAGTCTGGGCTGGCAGGTGGATGTCCAAGGCTATTCAATCTCATTTCCAGCTTCATCTTCTGCTTCCACATCTTCCTACTGACCTTTCTCCTTTTCTAGGGAAATCCACTTCTTCTAGTTCACTCCCTAACACCTGGGTGCCAGTGGGAAGGAGGGGTAGTGGTAGCCATGTGTGGGCCATCTTCCTTCCAAACCTGCTGTGGTGATCTCCTAGGAAGGGGTGATGGCTAGGACTGCAATTTGGACTGACTTAGAAGTCCAGTGTCTAGGCTCCCAGCATAGTCCCTAGCCCCTGACTGCTCCCATTAGAGAATGTTCTTGTCCCGCTGTGGAGCCTTCTACTCCTCTGAATTTGTCCAAGGTGGGAATTCTGGCCAGGAACTCCTGTAGGCGAACTACCTTCTCTCCCTGCCCATCTCAGGGGCCTCCTGACAGGCAAGGCAGAGGTCTCCGACCTGACCATTTGCAGTGGGGAGCATATCTTCCCTTCGCTGGGTTCCCCCAGTACTTCTTTGGGCACAGGTAGACTTCTCTGACACTGGAATTCCTTCCCCTGGGGAATGGTGCCAACTGGCAATGATGTAAAGGTTAACTCTTTGTTCTTTGTGTTCAGTGGGAGTGGGGACAAGCAGGCGGGTGAGAGGCTTGAGCAGAAAGCACCAAGCCAGCAGCATCAGGCTGGGGAAGGGGACAGAAGTGAGAGCAGGCAGTGGCACTCAGCAGCTGGAGCACAGGACCTAACTCCTGGGATGCCAAGGGTACATACTGGGGAAAAGGTTCTAGCACAGGAATCCGACAGAACTAGATTTAAGTCCTGTGATGTCATGTCCTAGCTGTGCATCTTAGGGCATAAGGCTCATACCTCTCTAGCCTGGGTTTCTTTACCTGTAAAATGGGGCAATAATTCTTCACAGGGTGTTTCAAGGATTAACTGAGATGATACATGTAAAGAGCCTGGCATAGCACCTTGTACTTAGTAGGTACCTAAGTGGGTTTCCTTCTCTCCTTTTGGAGTATGGTTGGATTTGAGACCAGACCACTCACTAACTGTGACATCTGTAGAACAGAGATAATTCCTCTAACACAGGATTGTTGGGAGGACCAAATGAAATAACTCATGAAGAGTTACTATGCAAACTGCTGGGCTTTAGACACTAGTTGGGGACTTTATTTTTCTTCTGCTACTGATTTTCTTGTTATTTTTTTGATAAGAGCTTTATTGAGATATAATTCACATGCCATACAATTCACCTATTTGAAGTGTATAATTTAATGATTTTTAGTATATTCACAGAGTATATTGTGGAAACCATTACCACAATCAATTTTAGAACATTTCATCATCTTAAAAGGAAACTGTGATGGTTAGACTAATGTGTCATCTCAGCCAGGTAATTGTGCACATTGTTTGGTCAAGCAAGCACTGGGCTAATTGTAATACAAGGACATTTATGAACTTTAGTCACCAGTGAATTTACTGCATAGATAGCTTTACTACATTTCCTTCTAGGAAGTTTTATAGTCCTGTTCTCATATTTAGGTCTTTGATCCATTTTGAGTTAATTTTTGTATATAGTGTGAGATAGGGTCTTCTTTCATTCTTTATTCGATATTCAATTCTCCCAACACTATTTGTTGAAGAGACTACTCTGTTCCAGTTGAGTGGATTTGGTAGCATTGTCAAAAATCAATTGGCCATAGACGTGAGGATCTAGTTCTGAACTCTCAATTGGATTCCATTGGTCAATATATCTATCCTTGTACTGGTACCATGCTGTTTTGACCACTGTAGCTTTGTAATGCTTTAAAGTCAGGAAGTATGAATCCTCGAACTTCCTTCTTGTTCAAGATGTTTTTGGCTACTTAGGCCCCTTACCATTTCAATTAAATTTGATAACTGGCTTTTCCATTTCTGCAAAGTAGGCTGTTGGAATTTTGATCAGGATTGTGTTGACTCTATAATCATTTTGGGTAGAACTGACCTCTTAATGATATTTAGTCTTCCAATCCATGAACACGGAATGTCTTTCCATTTATTTAGGTCTTCTTTGATTTCTTTTAGCAATGTTTTGTAGTTTTCTGTGTACAAGTCCTTTGCATCTTTGGTTAAATTTATTCGTAGATATTTTATTCTTTTAATTGCTATTGTAAATGGATTTTCCCCCTTGATTTCCTCCTCAGATTGCTTTTTACTAGTTTTTAGAAACACTCCTGATTTTTGTGTGTTGACCTTGTATCCTGCCACTTCGGTGATTTTGTTTATTAGCTCTAGTAGCTTTGTTGTAGATTTTTCAGGACTATCTATATATTAGGTTTGCAAATAGTGAAAGTTTTATTTCTTCTTTTCCAATTTGGATGCCTTTTTATTTCCGTTTCTCACCTAATTTCTCTGGCTAGAACTTCCAGTACAAGGTTTAATAACAGTGGCAACAATGGACAGCCTTGTCTTGTTCTCTGATTATTAGTGATGCTGAACATTTTTTTGTATAATTATTGGTTATTCAGGTTTTCTTGTTCTGAGATTTGGCTGTTCACATCCTCTGCCTATATTGCTACTAGGTTTTTTCTTTTGTTTATTGATTTTTAGAAGTTCTTTATATATTTTGATTATTAATTTTTATTATAAGCATTGTAAATACCTCCCCCCAGCTTGAAGTTTGACTTTTTTTTTTTTTAAAGATTTATTCATTTTATTTTATTTATCCCCCCCTTGCTGCTTGTGCTGCTGTGTCCATTCGCTGCGTGTCTTCTCTGTGTCTGCTTATCTCCCCCTTGCTGTGAGGTCTTGCTGCATCAGCC
>JAQZBX010071073.1:0-15301 GCA_029593785.1 Cabassous unicinctus | reverse complement strand
TTCATTTCTTCTTACAGCTGCATAATATTCCATTGTGTGAATAGACCACAGTTTGTTTATCCATTCATCTGTTGATGGACACCTGGGTTGCTTCCAACTTTTGGCAATAGTGAATAATGTTGCTATGAACATCGGTGTGCAGATGTCTGTTCTTGTCACTGTTCTCAGTTCTTCTGGGTATATACCCAGTAGTGGTATCGCCCATTTTTTAATTGGGTTGTTTGTCTTTTTATTTTTGAGTTGTAGCATCTCTTTATATATCCTGGATATTAAACCCTTATCAGATATGTGATTTCCAAATATTTTTTCCCATTGAGTTGGCTGCCTTTTCACCCTTCTGACAAAGTTCTGTGAGGTGCAAAAGTGTTTAATTTTGAGGAGGTCCCATTTATTTATTTTTTCTTTTGTTGCACGTGCTTTGGGTGTAAGGTCCAAGAAACCACCACCTACTACAAGGTCTTGAAGATGTTTCCTTACATTTTCTTCTAGTAGTTTTATGGTCCTGGCTTTTATATTTAGATCTTTGATCCATTTTGAGTTGCTTCTTGTATAGGGGGTGAGATAGGGGTCCTCTTTCATTCTTTTGGTTATAGATATCCAGTTCTCCCAACACCATTTGTTGAAGAGACTGTTTTTTCCCATTAGCATGGGTTTGGTAGGTTTGTCAAAAACCAGTTGACTGTATAGGTGAGGGTATATTTCTGGGTTCTCAATTCTATTCCACTGATCGATGTGTCTATCTTTATGGCAGTACCATGCTGTTTTGACCACTGTAGCTTGTAATATGTTTCAAGGTCAGGCAGTGAAATTCCTCCCATGTTGCTCTTCTTTTTTAGAATGCTTTTGGCTATTCGGGTGCACTTACCCTTCCAGATGAATTTGGTAATTGCCTTCTCTAATTCTGCAAAGTAAGCTGTTGGAATTTTGATTGGTATTGCATTGAATCTATAAATCAGTTGTGTTCCTTAAATTTGTATCCAGCTAGTGATATGACAGATTTCCTTGAGTGCTAAGAGGTAACAAAACCACGCAAAGCAATGCAAATGTCACAGGTCATAGTGTTTGCTAATTGGCTCTGCATTGGCTGGTGCTCTCCCTCAAATTTAGCCTTCTGTCATGAAGATCAGCCTGAGACAAAAATGAAGTGCTCTGTCCTGAATGTTTTTTTCTGAGCCATTATCTTGTCCTGAGCTTTGCTTGCTTGTGGCCTTAATTCCCCCATTTACAGGAATTTGAATTTTCCCTGTGTTTCCTCTGAAATAGACTACCTCTCCTCCATCCCCTCCTGGGTGCTCTATTGAATGTTTTAAAGTTGGTAATCATTTGCTCCAGGCTACTTTGTGTGAATTGTTTCTGTAAGCTGCTTCTGCCTGCAGGACAAATTTTGGAAGTGTGAGCCAGTGACAAGTTTCCTGGTTCAGACTTTCGCACCACCACTGACATACAGGCACCCCAGGATGTGCATAGGGATTCTTCTACTCCTTCCCAGAACAAATCAGGAATCTGCAATAGGAACACAGGATGGCTCCACTCTGCATTGGGAGGGTTTGGGGGAGGGACCAGCATGGGTGCAATGAACTTTCCTGTTTTTAAAGCTGTTTTCTTCTTGATTTGGCACTCAGCCAGTTACTGCAACCCTTTAACTGATTTCTGAAGTTTTGAGAAAGATGGTTCTTCTGATTTTTGCTAGTCGTTCAAAGAGTCTATGGAAGAATGGCACCCTGGAGCATCTTACAACACCATCTTGATTGACTGGATCTCATTTTTGAAAGAGAGTTTCCCTGTATATGAGTCTTGGTTGGCACTTGCTCTCTTTCAGCATTTTAAATATTTCATCCCTCTCTCTTCTTGCCTCCATGGTTTTTGATGAGAAATTGCTCACTTAATCTTTTTCCGGCTCCCTTGACATGCCATGTTGCTTTTCTCTTTCAGTTTTTAGGATACTGTCTTTGTCTTTGGTATTTGACAGTTTGATTATAATTGGGTGTGGATCTCTTCGAATGTATCCTGTTTGAGGTTTGTTGGGATTCTTAATGTGTTTATTCATGCCTTTGTTAAATTTGTGAAGTTTTCTGTCATTGTATTTTGTAATATTCCTACTGCCTCTTTCTTTTTTCTCTTCTAGGACTCCTATATGTGTATATTGGTATGCTTGATGGTGTCCCTTAAGTATCTTAGGCTTGTTTCACTTTTCTTCATTCTTTTTCCTTTCAGCACCTTTCCCTGAATCATTTCAATTGTCTTATCTTCAAGCACACTGATTCTTCCTTCTGTCAGATCCAATCTGATAATGAACCTCTCTAGTGAATTTTTCATTTCTGTTATTGTGCTTTTTAACTGCAGTATTTCTGTTTGGTTTCTTGTTTATAATTTCTTTCTCTTTATTGAGATCTTCATTTTGTTCATATACCATTTTCCTGATATCCTTTCATTCTTTCTCTGTGTTTTTCTTCAACTCTTTGAGCTTAAGATCATTTTATAAAGTCTTTGACTGGTATGACCAAAGTTAAGTCTTCTTCATTAATGGTTTCTGATATTTTATCTTGTTCTTTTGGATGTACTATTGTTTTCTCTTTATTTTGTTGCACACTGTACATTTTAATATTTTAAATGTGAACTTTGGAATTTAGTCTCTGAGATGTCTGTTTCTTATGCTTGTATCCGGTGAGATGATAGAGATTTCCTTGAGTGCCAGGAGCTAACAAAAACAAACAAACCAAGGAAAAAAGCACCATTCACAGGCTTTGCAAAATCACTTTGTGTTGGCTGGTGCTTCTTTAGAGCTTAGCCCTCCTTCCAAGAAGATCAACCTGAGGCAAAAGCGCAGGGTCTCTAGGTCTTTTTTGGACATGTGTCTTTTCCTGGGTACGTGCTGGTGGCCTCAGGAATTCCCCACTGACAATGATCTGAATGCTCCCTCTTCTCCCTGTGAAATAGACCCCCAATGATGTGCTATTCTATGTGTTAAAGCCCCACGTCACTTTCATTAATTTTCTTAGCTGTCCACAAGCTGCCTCTGCATGCAGGACAAGTTCTGGGACAGCGAGCCAAAGAGGAGTGTCCTGATTCAGTCTTTCAGACTGTCACCAGATAGATTAGCTCAGACATACATGTGCTCCAGTATGCACATAGGGTTTACTCTGCTCCATTTGGAAAAGGACCAGGGACCCTCACAGAGAGATTGCAGGCTGGCTCCACACTGAGCCACGGAGGGGTGTCTAAAAGGCACCAGCAAAGGTGCCAGGAGCTTTTCCTACTCTTTTAAGTTGTATTTTCTTGATTTGACAGTCAACTAGTTACTGCAGCCCATTAACTGTTTTCTGGAGCTTTGAAGAAGATGGTTCTGCTGGCTTTTGCAAGTTGTTCAAAGATTCTGTGGGAAGTGGAACTGGATACTTCTCCTGCTGGCCACCTTCGTTGACTGGAATGTGTATTTGTTTTTGTGGAGAGGATTTGTCAAAGTCCTTACTCTAACATGCTTAGAATAGCCTCTTTGCTTCCTTTCAGTGTTGTTTTTTTTAAAATATCTATTTATACATTTTTTCATACCAGTACACAGACAAAATATTGCATAAAAAGCATATGATTTTTTAACAGTCCATTTTTAATTTTCTAAGATACTACAATTCAGTTGATCTAATGAAGAAAACAAACATAAATTTAATCTTTTTATTGTTGCAGCTTTCAAGTGCCACTTATAAAGACAAGAATGAAGAATACAAAAGACAGTTCAGACACATACCTGATACAGAGAAGCTGATAGCAGGTAAAAAAGACAGAAAGTGGCAAAAAAAGAAAAAAGAAAAAAGAATAGAGCTGTTAAGTGTATAAAATTCACGCCCTTGTGCTAGACAGAAAATCTTTTTCAAAATAAGATGCACCTGATCATTCACAGGAGACAATGTAAAGCTAAGTTGTAATTTCAGTATGAGTGATATTTTACTCATAAGAATATTAAGCATTAGCTAAGAAATTGGAACTAAGAAGAAATGATTTGTCACAGTTTCTTCTGGTGCTAGTTTTATATGCTTTTGGGGGGAAAATTCAAACTTGATGTTCAAAATATATTAACTTTCCCAGAAGATACCCTTTTACAGATGAATTTCCATGGCAAGTTTACAGAATCTTCTAAGGTTGTATTATTATTATTCATGTAATCTTTCAGATAGATTTTTTAAAAGCAGGCTTTTAAGAACAAACATACAGTCATGTTTCTTACAAAAGTGCTTTATTTTTATTTAGTATAAACTTAATATAGATTTTTTTTTACAATCAAAGTATAGAACTAGGTTTTAATTTAATAGATATATAATTTGAAATGTTTATATTAATTTCTCAGATTTCTGGTACTATTGAAGAATTATCAATTCAATGTAACTGAATTTCTAAAAAGGTTAGTTCAATGCTTTAAACATCATGATAATGAATTAAAAAAATTTTAAAATATTGTTTATTGAAAGTAATACAGTCTTATGATAAAATATTCAAATGCTATGTAAAGTGTGAGTGGCCATTCCAACTGAAATCATTCTAATCTTCTTCCTGGATGATAACCACTGTTAACAATTTCTTCTGTACATTTACAGAAATTATTTGTATGTATTTCAAGTGAGGAAAATATATTCTTAAAAGAACTGAAATGGGAGCACACTGTATTTACTCTTTTGAATCTTGTTTAGAAATTTTTTTTATTAACGATACTTATGGATCTACCTAATTTTTTAAATGACTGCCCAGGATGCAATTGAATGACTGTAACATCATTTAACAAATTTTCTATTTTTTGACATTTTGGTTGCTTTCTGGTTAGCCATCACCGCTGATGTTGCAGTGAAACTTTTTGTATATTTTCTTTGCACACATGTTCACACATATTGTAATAGGGATAACTTCCTAGTAGTGGAACCATGGCACATAGTTATGAGCATTTAAAAGTTGTTCGTCTCTTACTAAGATACCTTCCAAAGAGTCTGCACCAATTTTTTTTTTCTTAAACAGATGAATGTGAGTACCTGTTTTGCCACAATTTAGTAACTCTGCTTTAGCAAACTCTGATCGTTAGAATTGGCATTTAATCATTGTTTAAAATTCTGTTCCTTTAGTTATGAAGGAGGTTGAACATCTATTTATATGTGTATAAATGATTTTTATTTCTTTTTCTGTGAACCTGTTTCTTCTTGAACTTTGTCCATTTTCCTAGTGGGTAGTCTTTTTCTTAATTCATAAATTGTGAGATGTTAAGATAATTAAAACTTTTTCATGTATGTTACAAATGTTCCTTGCCAGTCTGCCACTAAAAATCAAATACCTTTCATGGAACCCTTTCTAAAATATATCATACTCATCACTTCCTCCTTGAAATAAATTAATCTCATTATAAAGTTACATATACTTATTATAAAATATTAATGCTATAGTGAAAAGTACAAAGAAAAAAGTGAAAATCATTAATGATCCTTCCATCTGTATATAATTTTCATTTATATATATATAAATTTTATAAATATATAGTTTTAAAACAAAAACTGACATTGTGGCATGAAGTTTACATTTAAACAAAGTTTTCACAGAAAGCTAACACATGCCTAAAAAGATTTTATAGTACAGCTCTGGATGCAAGTGTAGATGGTGTCAAGAATAGATGGATCTCATGATTCAAGACAAAGCATTTTGGGTATCAGTTAATTTTTAGGATTTAAAAAAAATGTGGGGATTTTTTTTGTTTAAATTTGAGGCATATTGAGTTAAGATGCCAAGGCAAGATAACCATTATGTATGTATGTATAGTTTATACCCTAAACCATACACACACACATACACACACACAAACAGATACATATACACCCACCCTTATATACACATATATTTGTATGCATATATGTATTTAAATATTTAGGGTATAAAATATAATCTGCAAATAAAGATTTAGCATATATCACAGTGGCTTTCTAACAGGTCTCTATCTCAGTCTTGATGCCTTTTCAGACTATTCTCTGTTCTCTAAAATGCAAATCTGATCAGATTAAAACCTTTTATGGATGGCATTATAGTGACCTTAGAATAACACTTAAACTTCATGATTTAATAAGGCCTTTAATATATGTTAAGTATCCTCTCTCCTTATCTCTCATTAAATTCTCTGCAAACACACTAGCCTTTTTAAAGCCTCACTTCTTTAGACATATCATTTCTTTCTGCTTCTAGGTGTTTTCACTTCACTCTTCCTAGAACTGTTTTTCCTCCTCTGTATGTGACTATTTTTTGTTTAATTTTAAGAATTACATGAATATCACTCATTTAGGGAAGCCTTTATTGAAACTTTAACTGGATTGGATGCAGATCTGATAATTAATCCCTGCCCATCAAAATAGCACTAATGGTTGTTGAAATACTGAAACATTGGCTGATAAATAGCCAATGTCTTAAACTTCCCAAGTGATTCCCAACATCTTGGCTGTCCTGTTCTCTCTTCTAGGATAACCAGGACCTTCTCATGATCCAGTCACTAAAAGGTTTAAATCTGACATGGAGAGTACCCTGTAAAACTTAGATCCAGCACTATGGTTTGTGATCAATGTTGTTATTTTAATTATCACTCTTGATCGCTGTTCCAGCTATGTGCTCTCAAATAAACATATGAAAAGATGCTCAACATTACTTGTCATAGGGAAGTGTAAATTAAAAGCACAATGAATACCTCTTCATGTTAAAACAATAACAACAACAACAACAACAACTGAGAACCTCAAATAATGATGAGGATACAAAGCAACAGGAACTCTTATCCATTACTTGTGGGAATTCAAAAGGTACAGTCACTTTGGATGACAGTTTGGCAATGTTTTAGTCAGCCAAAGAGGTGCTGACGCAGAGTACCAGAAATCTGTTAGTTTTTATAAAGGGTATTTATTTGTGGTAAAAGCTTACAGTTACGAGGCCCTAACGAGTCCAACTCAAGGTACCATAAGAGGTACTTTCTCACCCAAGTCAGTTGCCATGTGTTGAAGTAAGATAGCAGGCCTGGTCTCTCTTTCCTTCTTCCTCTTAAGGCTCCCTGGGCCCAGCTTTTTCTGATCTCAGCTGTAGGCTGGTGTAGCAGTTTGATATTGTTTATGAATTCCAAAAATAGATATTAGATTATGTTTATGAACTGGTCTGTCCCTCTGGGCATATTGGGTTGGATTGGATTCAGAGGTTTCACTTTTACTTGATTAAATAATGATTAAGGCTTTGATTGAGCCACATCAGTAGGACGTTGAGTCCTTGCCCCCTTGGGGGGTGGGGACTCAGAGAGAAAACGACATGGCAGAGGAGAAAGTTAAGAGTTTTGATCCTGGAGCTTGGGAAGTAAGCACACAGGGAAGCTCGATTATATATGGCAGAGGCCCTGGGAAGAGAGATGAGCTGTTCACCTGACAGTTTATAGCTGGTCTTGTGGCAAGAGCAGAGCAACTGAGTCTGGAGAGAAATGAGCCCCGGGAGACAAGACTTGTCCCAGCCTGCGGCTGAGATTGGGAGAAGCAGGGACCATGGAGCCTTGGGAGGAGGAGTAAGACTGAACCCTCGTAGACATCACTTGCCATCTTGCATCAACACCTGGCAACAGACTCTGGGTGAGAAAGTACTTCTTATGGTACCTTGAGTTGGACTCTTTAGGGCCTTGTGACTGTAAGCTTCTACCCCAAATAAATACCCTTTATAAAAACCAAACGATTCCTGGTATTTTACATCAGCACCCCTTCTTTGGCTGACTAATACAACTGACATAGATTTGTTTCTGGGCTCCTCAGCTCAGCTGCTCTGTTCTCTTCAGCTGCAAACTATTAGGCAAATGGCTCATCTCTCTTCCCGCGGCCGTAGAATCAAAGTTCTGTCTTCTGCTGTGTCTATGGAGCTCTCTTTCTTCCTGTGCCTTTTTCTTCTGTATCTTCTTCTGTGTGTCTTCTTGAGTGAGTGTCCATATATATAGCTCACTAAGCGGGTGGGGACTTAACCTGAGTTTCACCTTACTACTGTGGTTGAATCAGAGCCCTAATCTTAACATAATTTAATCAAAGACATGTCAGCTGAATCTAATACAATCAAAGGGTATCATGCCCAGAGGAACAGACCAGTTTACAAACATAATCTTTCTTTTTGGAATTCATAAATAATATCAAACTGCTACAGGCATTTTCTTATAAAGTTGGGCATAAACTTATCATGATCCTTCAATCCCAATTCTTAGGTGTTTACTCAAGGGATTGAAGACTTATGTTCACAAAAATCCATGCATGGATGTTTATAGCAATTTTTTTGCGAAAAATTGAAAGTAACCAAGATGTCATTCAACAGGTGAATGAATAAACAAATTGTGGTACATCTGTACAATGGAATATTATTCAGCAATAACAAGAAACAAGTTATTCATATACACAACAATACTGACAAATCATAAATGCATTTTTCTAAGTGAAAAAAGCGAAGCTCAAAAGGCTACATATTGTATGATTCCATTTATGTCATTCTGGAAAAGTCAAAGCTATAGGGATGGAAACAGATCTGTGGTTGCCAGGGAGTGAAGGGAAGAGTGATTGCACAGGGAAATTTTTTGGATAATAAAATGATTGTATGTGGTAGCAGGTTGGTAGATACTTAACTCTGTGCATTGTTAAAACCCTTCAGAGTGAATTTTATTGAATAAAAAATTTAAAAATCAACCAGGAAGTTGGGAGATACTAGGATAGACTGCTGATTGTGACAAAATGAATCTAACTGTATTAAAAATGTATGATATAACTGCACTCAAGGATGGGTTAGTATGTATACATATATTCCCTACTCCTCTCTGCTGAGAGGGCCTAGAAGCAGTGATACCCCAGTAGCAACAATGCCCTCCATCACCCAGATCCTGGTTTCTGAATATCATTCTCCAATAAAAGGAATCAGAGCTCCTTGAAAAAATGGCCAATTATAGAGCTGGATCAGGGAAGACATGAGTCTGGAACATCCTGTAGTGCCAGAAAGTAAGGAAATGCTTAGAAAAAGCAAATGACATGAGCCAACTGAAAGAACTCCAAATAGCCAAAGCTAGAACAATTTAAGCAATAAAATAAATGAAAAATATTGGATTATAACTCTAAGAATAAAATAAATATACATGAGTTTATATTGATATAAATAAATTATTGAATAATCAAATAGATGGGGAGAAGGCACAAATCTTCCAGAAGAATTACAGTGATATCCCCAGGTAATTTATATGTACATTACATTTTGAGAAGCCTTCATGTAGGAAATAACACTTAAGTGCCATACCTAAAGGTGAAAACTTGCTAGGTTCTTAGACTGCCTGCATATAACGGTGATGAGAGTCTCTAAAAATACTTAAATCAATCTATGTATATTAATGCAACTGACTTCACCAGTGTGACCCCAATTTTAACATCCAGTGTGCTGATTAACAGGCCACTAATTTCACTAATGAACACTCTTTTCTAATATGTATATGCTAATTAGCAAAACATTTGATGTTGAACAGTGATAACGATAGCTGAAAGGCTTATAGTAGTCCTGCATAGACTACAGTACTTCTAATGAAATTGTTAGCTGACCCATCCCAAGTGTGAACTGTTGATAAGGGCAACTAACAATCCCTAGAATATTTTATTAAGCTTGAGTATATATATTTTTTCACTCCTAATATTCAGTTGTGCCTTCTCTGTTTTTTTTTTTTCCTTTACTCTTGGCCAAAGAAATATTTATTAAAATAAAAATACATTTAACCCAGCAATTCTACTTCTAGAAGTCTATATGATATGATTGCAGTACATTAATTCCTCAACACTTCTGGCCTGCCATGAGTGTGGAGAGAATGAGGCTCTGTCAGGGAGAGAAAGCCTTTGGGCAAAATGATGAAAATGCTGGTCATTGGAAATTGAGCTGTTATGTATTGAAATATGCTGAGGGATAGGAGAGGGGGCATAGTGTCTATTACAATCTATACTCATTAAAGAACTTCTATCATCAGTCAAAAATTTACCCATCAGAAAGCTCTAGGACCAGATGCTTTTACAGGGGAGTTTTATCCAGTTTTCAAGGAACAGACAGTACTATTTATACAATAGAAAAAGAGTAAAAGAGTACAATTTCCTTAATTTTGTTTTTGGAGTTATTTTAACTTTGAGACCTGAGTGTTGTGTGCGTGGGGGGCATGAATGTGAAAGAATATAAATTATATAGTCCTATGGTTATCCTTTCACATTATGAATGAAAAACTAGATTGATTAAATAATTGGAGTGGGTTCCTTCTATACCTATATACCTCTCCCCTGTGTTTGACGTCATGAGGAGGCTTGTTGACTGACAACCTTCACTTTGAGAGATGGAAGCAGATTGGTATTTACACCCCCAACCTTAAATGCCAAAATGAGAAGGGCTCTATTCTGGAGTTTTAACGCCTTATACTAGGAGCTGTAGCCTTTTCTAGGCATATGTTCCATCATTTAAAATTTTTTTTATATTACAGCTTAGAGGTAATTCCTATCATGTTGATGAAGGAGTGAGGATGGGTAAATGAGGTTGACCTAAAACATAAGGAATCCATCACTTAATTACCTGATATCTGTCCCTTTTCTAACCATCCCTCTTTGTACCTGCTGATTATAAACATGGAGTCTCCTGGGGTGACACAGGGAAGAATTGCTTTTACCTGTGCTACAGCCTTGTATAGTTTCTGAGCTGGGGTTTTCTCCACACTCTAATTTATTAGTATCCACTTTCTGTTGTCCATAAATTTATCAAACTTTCTAATTGTTAATGTACCCATTCTTATACCTATCCCTCAGCACTGTTGTGAATTTAATCTCTTTTATGTGTCTTTCCAGTCATCTCAGAGGAGTTTTGGAGAAGGAGGGGAAATAAATATATCCAGTCTTCCTCCCATTGGACCAGAAGTTCTATGTACTGATTTTTTTTACTAACATAAAGATATTTATACTTCAAAAACATGTTATCCATTTGAAAGTATTCACCTTGGGAGACTCTACTTTTTTGGTGATGTCATTGATCAAAACATTTCTCTCTCTATATATATATTGTTTATTAGAGAAGTTATAGATTTTCATAAAAATCATGCAGAAAATACATAGATCACTTATATCCTTGCCCCTTTTTAACATGTTTCATTAATGTGGTACCTTTCTGTTACAGTTTGCTAAAGGCTGCCACAAGGCAATATACCAGAAATGGGTTGGCTTTACAATGGGGATTTATTATTTCTGAGGCTGTGAACATGTCCAGATCAAGGCATTATCAGGAGATGCTTTCTCCCTGAGCTTCAGCTGTGAGCGATCAGACATATGGCAGTGTCTGCTTGTCTCTGCTTTCTCCTCCAGGCTCTGTTGCTGTCAGATTCTGGCTTCTCTCTCCCAGATTCCATTGATTTCAGCTTCTTGTTCTTGTAGCTTTCTCTCTCAACTTCTGTGGGTTTCTCTCTGTCTCTGCAGTCTTTTTCTCTGTATAGTCATTCTGTTTATAAAGGAATCCAGTCAAAGTATTAAGACCCACCCTGGGCTATGCCTTAACTGAATCTAATCTCATTAAAGATTCATAATAGGTTCATATGTCAGGAGTAAACCAGTTCAAGAACATAATTTTCTGGGGTCCACAAAAGACTCAAACTACCACATTTTTTAGAATTGATGAAAGAATATTATTGTGATTGGACATTAGCTACAGTCCGTAGTTTACATTATGTTTCACTGATTGTATTGTAAAGTCCTATGAGTTTTTAGAATATTTGTATTCTAGAAACATATATACTACTTAAAATTTCCCCTTTTAACCACATTCAAATATATAATTCAGGGGTGCTAATTATGCTCACAGTGTTGTGCTACCATCACCACCATCAATTATTAGAACTTTTCCATCACTGCAAACAGAAATTCTGTACCAATTAAACATTAACTCTCCATTCCCTATCCCACCCCATGCCCTTGTAACCTGTCTTCTGGCTTCTGAATCTCTGAATTTGTTTATTCTATTTATTTCATATCAATGAGATTATACAGTATTTATCCTTTAGTATCTGGCTTATTTCATTCAATATGATGTCTTCAAGGTTCATCCATGTTGTTGCATGTAATCAGGGCTTCATTCCTTTTTATGACTGAATAATATTCCATTGTATGTATATATTACATTTTGTTTACCTGTTCATCTGTTGATTGACACTTGAGTTGCTTCCATTTTTTTTGGCAATTGTGTATAATGCCATTATGAACATCAGTGTGCAAGTATATCTTCGAGTGCCAGCTTTCAGTACTTTGAGGTACCTACTTAGAAGGGGGATTGCCAGGTCATATGCTGTCTTAGTTTGCCACAGGGCTGCTGACGCAAAGTACCAGAAATGGGTTGGCTTTTATAATGGGGAATTTATTAGGGTAAAAGCTTACAGTTCTGAGGCCATAAAATATCCAAATCAAGGTACCATCAGAAGTGATTTCTCACCAAAGTCAGCTACTAGTGATCCTGGTGTCCTGTCACATGGCAAAGCAAGATTGCGGATAAACTATACCAAGGTCATGCCTTCCCCTCCAGATTCTACCATCTCTTGGGAGAGCTCAAGCCCTCCCAGGCATAGGGCTTGTCTCTTTCTGGGCCTCCCCTTTCAGTTTGGCTCTACCAATTTCTTTCCGATTTCAGCTGTGGCCTAACAGGCCTATGTTTCATCTCTTTGACCTTGAGCTACTCCATGGGCCCAGCCTCTTGGGAGCTTCATGCGTCAGCTTCTGCTGATAGTGATCCTCGAGCCCTCTTTCTCACATGGCCAGGTCAAAATGGCAGCTTCCTTTCTCTCTGTATCTCCATTTATATAAAGCTACAGTAAGAGGGCAGAGATCCAACCTTAGTCACATTTCACTGATGTAGTCCAGTCAAAAGAGCCACAAACCCACAGGAATGGAGTAAGTCAAGAACATAATCTTTTTCTTTTTGGGATTCATAAAATAACTTCAGATTATCACATATGGTAATTCTATACTTAACTTCCTGAGGAACTGTCAAACTGCTTTCCAGGGAAGCTGCACCATTTTACATTCCCACCAACAATGAATGAGTGTTCCTATTTCTCCATACCCTCTTTAACAGTTGTAATTATGTTTTTAAAAAAATATTAGCCATTCTAGTGGGTGTGAAATATATCATTGTGGTTTTGATTTGCATTTCCCTAATGGCTAATGATGTTGAGCATCTTTTCATGTGCTTTTTTGGCCATTTGTGTATCTTCTTTAGAGAAATGTCTATTCAAAACTCTTTTTGCCTTATTATTGTTGAGTTGTAGGATTTCTTTATATATTCTGAATAATAAAGCCTAAACATATATGTGGTTACCAAATATTTTCTCTCATTCTGTGGTGGTTTTTTTTACTTTCATGATAAAGTCCTTTGAAGCACAAAAGTTTACACTTTTTTAAAAAACAATTTATTTAAGTATATCATTCATACACGAACATACATAAACTATAAGTGTTCAGTAAACATTGTGAACTTACAAAACAAACATGCATAACATCATACAAAGCTCCCACACATCACTCCACCACAAATACATTGCATTGTTGTGAAACATTTGTTAACAAATCATGAAAGCATTGTCAAAGTGTTAACTGCTAACTATAGTCCGCATCTTACTCCCCTATACTTTTTTTTTTTTAAGGATTTATTTATTTATTTACTTTTATCCATTTTTACCCCCCCGCCCCGTTTTTGCTGTTTTTGTATCCATTCGCTGGGCTACTCTCTGTGTCCATTTCCTGCCCTCTCTTCTCATCCTTCACCTCCTGTCTTCACTGTGATTCGATCCTCGGAACCTCCAATGTGGGAGAGAGGTGTCCTACCACCTGCGCCACCTTAGTTCCTGGTTTTTCACCGCGTCTCGTCTTGCCTCTTCCTGTGTCACTCTCCTGTTGCATCATCATCTTGCTGCATGGCACGCGGGACCTGATGGCGTACCTGCACATGGGGCCTGATAGCGCACCCACACACAGGGCCTGGCGGCTCACCTGCGCATGAGACCTGACAGCGCAGCCACGCATGGGGCCTGGGGGCTCACCCGCTTGCGGGGCCTGGCAGCACGCCCGCACACAGGCCTGGCGGCGCACCCACACATGGGGCCTGGTGGTACACCCACTTGCAGGGCCTGGGGCCTCACCCACTTGCGGGGCCTGGCAGCACAGCAGCGCACGGGGCCTAGCGGCGCACCCATGCACAGGGCCTGGCGGCACAGCCATGTACGGGGCCTGGGGTGCTCACCTACTTGCGGGGCCTGGCGACGCGCCCACACATGGGCCTGGCAGTACACCCGTGCATGGGGCCTGGGGGGCTCACCCACTTGGAGGCCTGGTGGTGCACCCGCACACGGGGCCTGGGGGGCTTACCCCCTCGTGGAGCCTAGCAGCTCACCTGCTCATGGGGCCTGATGGCGCACCCTCACATGGGGCCTAGTGGCCCATGTGCCTTCTATAGTTTTCTTTTTTTTAATTTTCACCGGGTGGTCCCGGGGATTGAACCCAGGTCCCTCCATATGGGAGATGGACGCCTAACCATTTGAGCCACATCCATCCACCTGCTATATCTCTTAAGGTTGACCAAAGATACCTAGAGTTACAGTCTTTTCCCATACAGGATGGTCATATAATAAATCAGGCTTAGTTTATCACCAGCATTCTAAAAACCAGACCTAGGGAGAAAAACTAGGTCTGGGGACACATGCATGATTTCTAATATAGGGTATGTTTAGCCTACCCTGATTATCACAAAATCAGGACAGCGAGAATATTCACAAAAAGTTTACACTTTTGATGAATTATTTATGTATTTGTTCTTTTGTATTTGTTATAAACTATTGCTGAACATGAGGTCCTGAAGGGGCTTTCCTATATTTTCTTCTAGGAGTTTTATAATGGTTCCTATATTAAGGTCTTTAATCCATTTTGATTTAATTTTTGTATATGGTATGATATAGGAGTCTTCCTTAATTCTTTGGCATATGAACATCACATCCAGTTTTTACAGCATGATTTGTTGAAGCGACTGTTGTTTCCCAATTAAATGCACTTGGCACCCATGTCAAAAATGAGATGGCTGGGAGTGGATGTGGCTCAAGCAGTTGAGGGCCTGCTTCCCTGCTTCCCACATGGGACGTCCCGGTCCCGGTGCCTCCTAAAAAACAAACAAACAAACACACAAAAAAAGCCAAACAACAAGCAAACAAATGAAAAAACCAACTAAGGGGAGCTGATATGGCTCAGTGGTTGAG